>PVJH01008627.1:0-38262 GCA_004026705.1 Nesogale talazaci | reverse complement strand
AACTGGTCTGTCTCCTCCCCGTGTCTCCCCTGTAAAAGGGTGACCAATTATCCACCAGTGGGCCTTAGGTCCCCACCCTGCTCTCCTCCTCCTATGTAATGATGTGATTCTTGTTCTTTGGTGCTTGATATCTGCTCCCTTCGGCCCCTCTTGATCACACATGCTGGTGTGCTTCCTGCATGTGGACTTTGCTGTTTCTGCGCTGAATGGTGACTCGATTATCTTCAAGTCTTTGAGATTTCAGGCATTCTATCATTTGTTAGCTGGGTATCATCATTTCTTCTACTTTGTTTGCCTTTGTATCCATTTGTCATCAGCGATATTGAGAGTCAATTGGTCCATTGACTTTGATTTTTGTTCTTTGATACCTGATTGTTTCAGCACCTCCTGATTGCACAGGTAAGTGATCTTCTTTTATGGTGGGTTTTGTTGCTTCTGAGCTAGATGGCTGCTTGTTTGTGTAATTTTCAATTCTTCAAATATACAGAGCTAAAGTCAATGTTTAAATCACTATGAGGTGAAACAGCATGGCTGAGTACCAAACTGACCTTGGCAAAAGCCTGATTATGGTTCTGGAGTTCCTAAGCTACTAATAGTAATTTTATTTATCTGGTTGTTTGGATTCTGGATAAATGTTTATTTATTTGTCTCTTTAGCTTTACATCAAATGTGATAAAATCATAAAATCATTTTTTGTTTTTTTATATTCAAGGCACATACAAAGGAAATCAGGGGAAAAGGAAAGAAAAGAAAGCAGTGGAACTCAACCTTTGGCCTGACTGTGCTTAGATGAGTTACAAGATTAAAGGATACAATTCAAAGTGTGAAGTTTTTCTGACAGGTAGATTGAGAAACAGGTGTCTAAAGAAAAATGAAGATTTTTCCAGACTCTACTGGAACTGTTTGGCCTCTTGCCATCCCCAGAGAGCCTCTCTGAAATGACAGTTGTTTGTTCTGTAAAGGTTTCTCTGTTCACCTGACTGACCATGAATAATAACTGACCCACTGAAAGAAAGGTCTCCAGGTCATTCTAATCTATGTACTACACACTGATCAATAACTTAGCAGATATACCCTCCCACCCACCCACCCATAAATGTGTAGCTCAATCAGTGCTGTACAGACGGGGGCAACCTTCGTCCCCAAACTCCTGCTGTGAACAGCAGAAAATTTTAGTGATTTCATTATCTGAGATTGCTTTGTCATATTTCTGCTGAACTGAAGGATAACTGAAATGAATATTAATAATTCAGCACCACAGCCAAGTTCTTCCTGGGTTTGATCTCTAGACAACCTGGACTCCCCTGACTGTGAATAATCCAAAGGCCTTCACATAAGTCAAATCTCCGGGCAGAATGACCTCTAAAGAAGGTGGGTACTTGTGGAAAGCATAACCCAAATGCAGCCATGTGTGGTAAAGCAGGCCATGAGGTGGTCTCTCCAAGGTCAAAGTTTTCCTTTTTCTTATGATGTTTTTTCCTTCAGAGGGTGCCATGGGTTTTCTTTCATCCAGCAGATAGGCTGAAGAGAATCTTTTAAGCAGGACATCATATTTCATCCTTGATCTCTTTCTCTCCCTCTCTGTTCTTCTCTCTCTCTCTCTCTCTCTCTCTCTCTCTCTCTCTCTCTCTCTCTCTCCCTCTCTGTTCTTCTCTCTCTCTTTCTCTCTCTTTCTCCACCCTTTTCTGTATTTATTTCATTTATAACCCCTCTTACTTTAATATAACTCTAGCCTGCCAAAGCCTAAAATTCCCTTAGAAGCATCCAGTTTCAATGAACACTCAGAAGCCTGAAGGCCAACAACCAAGTCCCATAAATATGTACACTAGATACTAGCTATGACCTCGAAACATCTACTGTCTGTCGGTTTATTGCCCTGTGGACAACTAAGATAACAAAGACTAAACCACTAATAAAGGGCGCAAGTGGTGTGGTGGCAATGTAATGAGCTATGACTCATTAAGTTGACAGTTCTAAACCACCAGGCATATACCTAGGGAAAGAGACTTTCTACTTCCATAAGTAGTTATACTATCAGAAACCCACAGAGAGTCACTATGCACTGACATTGACTCAAGGGCAATGAGTTTGATTTGGCTTAGTTTCATAGCCATGGTATTTCAGATACCCCAGGGTCACCCGTCATAGGCAGGTAGGAGTGCAGTTTTCTGACTGAGGTAAACTAGGAACAAAGACCTGTTGTTTTATTTCTGGAAATAAGCCAATGAATACCTTATGAATAACATTAGAACATTGTTCAATATAGTGCTGGAAGATGAGCACCCTAGGGTGGGAGTCACTTAAAACATATAGTAGCTGCAATGATAAATTCGAACATACTAAAAGTCAAAAATGATACAGAATCAAGCCACATTTCAATTTGTTGTACATTGGGTTGCTATAAAATGAAGTAAACTTGATGGAACCTAGACAAAACAACAACATGATCTTGTGATAGACATTACCTTGACACACAGATTGGTTCCAGAGATGGAAGTTTTATTCTATTGTCAGAACTTTAGGAAAACTTCAGCATTTTAGGAACTGCTCATGAAAATCATAATATTTTAAGAAAAAAATGAGTATTTGTGGAAACCTTTTCTATTTTTTGGTTTCTTAATTTTAATTTTATTTTATTGGGAGCTCTTATTACCATCCATACATACATCCATTTTGTTAAACACATCTTTATGTATGTTGGGGTCATCTTTTCCAAAACATTTTTTTTCTACTTAGGTCCCTGGCATCAGCTCCTTGTTTTTCTCCCTCACTACCCCACCCTTCCTACCTCCTCCATGCCCCTTTGATAATTTATAAATTATCCTTTTTTCCCCATGTTTTACAGCAATTGCTGTCCTGATTCACCCATTTTGTTGTTGCCCATCCTCCTGGGATAGGGACCATCCACTGATCATTGTGATCAGTCCTCTTGCTTTTATTAGGTGCCATCCATTTGTGTCACTCCATCCCTATGCACAACAGAATGAAACACTGCATGGTTCTGTACCATTCTCACTATTGTTCACAATTTACTACATATTAATACTGAATACTGTTCTAAGGGATTTCCATTTTATCTTGATAGCAACCTCACAGAGATGGGTATGAGGAAACAAGAAAGCAAGAAAATTTCTCACACTACTGACAAGAGGAAAACTGAAGCAGAAACCGTGACTTCAAATATAATGTTCTTAGTAACTAGGAGAAAGGCAAGACTTTCTACTCGCATAAAGAGTTGTATTTCAGAAAAGGACAGGGGAAGTTCTAGCCTGTTCTATCAGGTCATTATGAGTCAGAATGGACTCAATGACAGTGAGGGGTTTTCTTTCTTTTGTTTTGGAACAACTAGGACAATTAACTTGGTTAGAGCATGCCACATTGAGGAAAGAGAAGAGTTGGTTTACAAAGAAAAAGTGAGGTCAATCATTCCAAAGTAAATAAGTGAGAACTCATTGAACCAAAAGAAGATAAATCAGCCCTACCTCTGCAAAAAAAGAATGTCCGTGTTTGGGGAAATGACCTCTGATTAATTGAAGATGTCTTCTTTGGAAAAGAGTAACTAGAAAGACATTGACTTAAATAGTGTTCTTTTGGGGAAACTGAAAAGCAAGCTAAAGAAACCTCCATAATCCCTATTTATATCCTAAACATTGCCAACAAGTCCACAGTTAAATCTCACCACAAGATATTCACTTCTTTAGTTAAGGTGATATTGTGGGTTAAATTGTGTTACCAAAAAAAACTAGGTGTTCACATCCTAAACTCTATATCTTTAAATCAATCGTTCATCTGTTAGTTTGTTCTGCTATGATAATTTGCATGAATGTTGATATGATGCTGGAAGCTAAACCACCAATATTCCAAATGCCAGTAGGATTGCTTATGGTGGACATGTTCTAGCAGAACTTCTAAACTATGGCTGATTGAGAAGAAATAAGAGGCAGTTCACTTTGAGTTGTTAGCCACTGAAAACCTTTTGAACAACAATAAAACATTGTCTGATACAAACCCAGAAGATGAGACCCACGGGTAGGAAATCACTCACTGTCTCTTCAAAGTCAACATTGATGATGTGGACAGATGGAAGCTTTGGCGATCTTCGTTTGCTGATGGGGTACACCTCAAAATGGGAAGAAATAGCTGCAAGTATCCCATTAAAAACTGGAGTATGGATCTACAAAGTATGAAAACAGGAAGATAGAAAGTTGCCTAAAATGAATTGGAACACATAAAGATTGACATCCTAGGCTGAAATTGATTGGTTCTGGCCAATTTGAATCATACAAACCTATGGTTTACTATACTAGAAATGATTTGTAAATAAAGGATTTTTAGTTAGTTAGTGACTACGTTTTTGCCACTGATATTAAGGAGTTCATGCCAGTGTAGACTGAATGTTGTAAGATTTTCAACCTCATCATGTATGAATTATAAAAAAATACCATACTAGACAGAAATTCACACACAGAGAGAAAGATAGATATTTGAGACACATGCACCTAGAAGTCCAGAAATGCCAAAGATGACGGGTTGGTAGTCACCAGAAGTTGTTATAGGCAAATACAGACCTTTCTTGAGAGTCATATCCTGAATTCAGATATCTGGCCTTATAAACTGTGTAAAAGTAAATTTCTTGTTTCTTACAGCCAAGTTGGAATTTCAGCAGGTGCTATCACTTGTTAGCTTGCTTTCTTCTACTCCAGAGCAGGTAACATCCTAATCCTTTGTAATTTGTACGAGTTTTCTGTGCTTCATAACAAATTACAAATGTACTGGATTAAAAACACAGATTTATTATCTCACACTTTCTGTAGAGCGCACATGGAGGCAGAGTTTAACTGGATTACCGTCTCATGGTCTCGCACAAGACTACAACCCAGGTGATAGACTTAGGTCTCATCTGAAGGCTCATTTGGAGAAAGAGCTGCTTCCAAAGTCATGTGGTTTTACCGTCATTCAGTTGTTTATTGACTATTGGACTGAGAATTTCTGTACACTGCTGGATGTTACCAAAAGGCCACTCTCAGATTCTTGCTGAATTTGTTATGTAAAGTTACTATAATAGAAATACCACAGATGAGTAGTTTGAACAATTAGGAATGTATTCTCTCATATTTTAGGAAGCTGTAAATTCTAACTTGGGGTCCTCATTCACTCCTGATTCTTAAACAGGGTCCATGTCTTTTCTTTTTAACTTCTTTCCTTAGTGATCTCCATGTGAATTGTCATCTATATTTCATCTCTGAATACTTAATCCTTGCTTGATTTTATTTTTGCATCTCAAAATATATTGATTTGTGACATGACCCACTCTAATACATCATCATTAACATGCTGAATAAGACCTGTTTCTAAATGAGTTTGTAATCAAAGGCCTAGACATATGTTGGGGATGCATGGTTAAGTCCATAACTTACCATGGAATGTCTTGGGAATAGTCACTTCTTTCATTAATCTTTGTAATCTAGAAAATAATTCCACTTACAGCTGCATCTAAGAGAACAAAGGATCTGGAAATAATTTAAATAAAGAGATGAAGACCTTGCACATTGAAATTGATAAAACATTGCTTAATTTTTAAGAGGATTTCCAGGGAAATGGCACAAATGTAATATTGCCTGCACAAAGAGCTAAGATTTATGGGTGAGGAAGCCAACTCGGGGGAATGGGATGTGAGCCCAGGTCTCAAAGAACCCAAAGGATCTTTTGCCAGTTCTCTCAGAGAGAGCACAACAGTCCCACTGGACAGCGCCTGCCCTCATATTCACTCTTTCCAGTACCTGCCCATGTCTTGCTTCCCTTGTCAGTGATATGGAAAATTCTGCCCTCTTTTCCACCCTTCCTCACCCATTCATCAGTTCAATATCATGAGGAGGTGGCCTAGGATGATCTATCACTCAGGGGCATTCAACAGATGTCTGCAGAGACTCCTGGAGGCTCAGGATACTGGAACCCATGGGGGCCTGTGGAAGAACACACACCCCTGCACACACAACTCAGAAGACTATGCACCACCTTCAGATCAACCAACTGCATCACAAGCAACAGTCAACCACAGCAGCTATGATTAAAAAAATCTAGAGAAACCAAAGTCAGTTACTAAAGATGATCCAAACCCAATGGTTTACACATACGTAAGCATTGAATTTTCAGAAAAGGAATAAATAAGAATGCTGTTTAGATTTATACAAGAAATCAAGGGATCAATTCTGAAAATTGATGAAAAATAGAGGTGCTAGAACCCTCACACCGAAGGGAAATCCAGAAGTTAAGGAATGATGTAGCAGAAATAAAGAAAAAGGTGATGATCTACCAATCGAATGATAGCATGGGAAAACTGAATCTGTGATCTTGAAGATAATCAAGCAGAATTCAACAAACAGGAGAAACAAAGAAAAAAAGTAAAGAAAACTTGAGGATGATGTAGGATTTAACAAAGTGAAACAATATTCTAATTATTTGGGTGCTTGAACAGGAAGAAATAAATAAGCCTATAGTTAAAATAGTAAGTTATGTAGGCATATTCTTGGAAGAAAATTTCCTAAGTATCACAAAGGAGGAGATGATAACCATTCAGGAAGCAAAAAGAACATCAAGGAGATTAAATCCTCTCAAAACACATCAAGACATAGAGCAGTCAAATTATCCAACTTCAAGGAAAAGTTGAGAATCATGAGAGCAGCTGGAGGTAAGAAAGCAGTTACATATAAAGGTAAATAGATGAAATAAAACTTAGCCCTCTCCACAGAGACTGAGCAAGAAAGCAGCAAATTCCAAATGTTGAAAAACAACAACTGCAATCCAAAAATCCTTTATTCAGCAAAGGTCCCCATCAAATTTGAAGGGCAGATAAAAGTTTTCTCAAATAAGGAAGGATCTAGAGAATTTGTAAAAAACTAAACTAGCATTACAAAAAGTAGTTTCCAGTTTTGTTTTGTTTTTAACTCATTTTATTGAGGACTCATGCAGCTTTTCTCACAATTCATACATGCATCCATTGTATGACAATTGCATTTGTATATTTGTTGTCATCATCCTCAACAATGTCAGCATTTTTTTACTTAAACCCTTGGTATTTGCTCCTCATTTTCCCCCTCCCTTCCCTCTCTCCCATCCCTCATGAGACCTTGAAAATTTATAAATTATTGTCATATCATACACTGTCCAATATCTCCTTTCAACCACTTCCCTGTTGTCCATACCCCAGGGAGGAGGTTATATATAGATCCTTATAATTAGTTCCCCCTTTCTATCCCACATTCCCACCACCCTTCAGGTATCACCACTTTCACCATTGCTTCTGAAGGGATCATCTGTCCCAGATTCCCCATGTTTCCAGTTCCTATCCAGTGTACATCATCTGGTCTAACCATATTTGTAGGTAGAATTGGGATGATGATAGTGGTGGAGGAGGAAACATTTACGAACTAGAGGAAAGTTGCAAGTTTCATCGTTGCTACCCTGTATCCTGACTGGCACGTCTCTTCCCTGAAACCTTTGGATCCCCAATCTATACTCTAATTTATAATGATATAATTTTTCTTTGATGCCTGATAACCTGATCCCCTTAAACACTCATGATTACACAGGCTGGTGTGCTTCTTCCATGTAGGTTTGGTTGCTTCTGGGATAGAAAGCCACTTGTTTATCTTCAAGCCTTTAAGACCCCAGATGCTGTATCTTTTGATAGCCGGTCACCATCAGCTTTCGTCACCACTTTTGCTTATGCACACATTTGTCTTCAGTGATCATTTCAGGAAGGTGGGCACACAATAATATGATGCCTAGTTCTTTGCTGCCTGATAACCGATCCCTTTGACACTTCATGGTCACACTGGTGTGCTTCTTCCATGTAGGTTTTGTTGTCTCTGGCTAGATGACTGCTTGTTTACTTTCAAGCCTTTAAGACCCCAGACACTATATCCTTTTATAACCAAGCATCATCAGCTTTCTTCACCACTTTTGCTTATGCTCCTGCTTTGTCTTCAGCAATCATGTCAGAAAGGTGAGCAACACGGAATGGCAATTTAACAGAACAAAGTGTTTTTGCATTGAGGAAATACTCGAGTGGAGGCCCAGTGTCCATATGCTACCGTAATACTAACCCTATAAGATGTAATACATAGATGTATTTTCCCATCATGACATATAAACATATTTACCTATGTACATGCCTATATAAATGCAAATATATAAATGCCTGTATAAATCTCTATAAATGCCTTTTGCCTTCTATTTCTTTCCTCTATTTCCTTTCACTTTCCTCTTGTCCCACTTCATGTGCAGCCTTCATTTGAGTTTCAGTAATTTCTCTCAGTTACATTACCCTTGATCAATCCCTACCAGGCCTCTCAAACTCACCTTGTCACTGACTTCAGATCACTTGTTGCTCCCTTGTCCCTGGGTTGGTCAATACCACCTCCTTTTCCCTGCCTCCCTCTCTCCCATGTCCCCCCAGAAACATCAGTTCCATTATTTTCTCTTCCAGACGATTCATCCAGCCTATCTTATCTAGATAGACCTGGAGAGATAATAATATGCACAAAAAAAGACATAGCAAGATTAAGGGTCAAAAGAAAACAAAATAATGACAACATCAACAAAAAAATACAAAAATAGGCAATAATAATAATAATAATAATAATAATAAAGAGAAGTCTATAAATAGACTATAAATAGAAGTCTATAAATAGAAGTCTATAATATATATAGTCTATAAATAGAAGTCTATAACTATAAAATCTATAAATAGAAGTCTATAAATAGGTCTGTTTGTTGACCTCTTAAGAGTGACCTCCAGTTGAGTCTGATTGGGTGCCATGCCCTGGCCCCAAGTCTATCCTTAACACTCCCTCAGAACATCCATGCTCTGTTCCCCCCGCTACTCGGCCGCATACCCTTAGTGTTTTGCCTCAGTGTGGTGGGGTCAGACCAAGTGCAATCCAGACCTTGTGTCTCCAGTGTTTTCCCCATAGGGCCTTGGCTCAGCAAGGAATGTCGTTTTTCATAGTGGGGTTGGCCATATAGTCCTTTCTGTGCATTGACTTTTCTGAGTGGGGATATTGTCCTTAAGGCTTGACTTCCTGGCCCTTCATTTGCTCCTGTGTGCTCTCGTCAGACATTTCCCTCTCCCTGAGCTGAAGTTTCAGTGTTATCCTCTAAAGTAAATTCTTCTGGCCATAGGGGCAGCTGTGCACATAGTTGGAATTGGGACTGGGCCTTCAGACCCCTCCAAGGCTCCCACTCCATTTCATCATGCTGCATTCACATCCTAGTTTTCAATTCTTTATGGACTAGTTCTTTTTGGGCAGAAATACAACATCCAGAGCATGCAATCATGAGATAACCATAGTGTAACACCACTCAGAAGTCAACACACTGAAAACAGTACTCAAAACATTGCAGATCCAATGGAGAAATGAAGGGAAGAATAAACTCCTAACATACACATTACAATAAATGTTAATGGTTTAATAGCAAAGACAAAGAGAAGCAGACTGGATTATAAGAGACACATTTAAGAGACAGCCTTTAAGAGACATATCTCAAACTCGCACATGAAAATAGACTGGCAATCAAAGGATGACAGAAAGTTTACCAAGCAATGGCAATAAAAAATATCGAAACCTCAGGGGTGGCAATGCTAATCTCTGACAAAATAGAACTCCAGTAACATGATATAACAAGAGATTAGAATAAGCATTACATAAAGCTCAAGGGATCATTAGACCAAAAACCCAAATACATAATATACATATGTGCATCCAAGGAAAGATGCTCAAAATTGATCAACCAAATCCTCAAAGAGATGAAAGAAGAATTCACTTGATCAATAGTTATAGTAGGCAAAGAAATGTTGTATTAGAAATCAACAATACAAAGAACAAAAAAAATCAAAGACAAGCCCTTGGAGACTCAATAACACACTTCTTTTAGAAGAATGACAATAACCCAAATTAGAGAGGAAATTGGGAAGCTCAGAGAAACCAATGAAATGCCAATACAACATACCAAAATCTATAGGACACAGCAAAGGCAGTTATCAGAGGTCACTTTATTGCAGTAAATGCACACATGACTAAGATGAGAGAATTATGGTCATCACCTCCAATACTTAGAACAGAGTCAACAGTGTAAGCCTTCCAACAGCAAAAGGAAAGAAATCATTTAAAAACTGGAGCAGAAATAAATGTAGTATAAAAACAGAAGAACCATGGAAAAAATAAGCAAAGAAAAAAGTTGGTTCTTTGAAAGGATCAACAAAATCGACAAACCACTAGGAAACTTAACAAAGGAAAAGAAAGACTGAACATCAAGAATTAGGGATATCTAGAATTAGGGATAAATCAGGCAAAGTCACAACACACCCAAATGAAATCAAAAGATTAATAATGCAGTACTATGAAAAGACTGTATTCAAAATAATACAATCATTTGGAGGAAATAGATAAGTACCACAAAAATCACTCTTTTCCGCAAATTAATGTGTATGGACATTAAAAAGTTTAATAAACCCATATCAAAAGAAGAAATAGATGAGATCATAAAGAAACCCCAACTAAAAAATGCCCAGACAAAATTGCTTTGCGGGAGAATTCTACCACCCATTCAAAAAGCTGACACCAATCCTACACAAAGTATTCCAGAACATAGAAAGGGACAACAACTCCCAAGCTCATTCTATGAAGATAACACAACCCCGATAGCAAAACCAGTCAAAGACTCTACAAGGATAGAGAATTACAGACCAATATATCTTATGAATATAGAATCAAAAATTCTCAAAAAAATCTTGGCTAACAGAATCCAACAATGTATCAAAAATAATAATACATCATGACCAAGTGGGAATCATACAGAGATGGTTTAACATTTCACAAACAACTAACGTAATCCACCATATTAACAAGAAAAAAAATAAACAATATGATCATATCAATTGATGCAGAAAAAGCATTTGATAATATCCAACACCCATTCCTAATAAAGACTCTCCAGAAGGTAGGATTGGAAGGGAAAATCCTTGAAAAAATAAAAGCAAATAAAAATAACCAATAACCAATATTGCACTCATTGGTGAAACACTGAAAATATTTCCACTGAAACATTTCCACTGAAAGCATCTGACAAGGCTGTCCACTATCCTCACTTCTATTCAACATTGTGCTGGAAGTCCTAGCCAATACCACAAGACAATGGTTAAATATCAAGTGTGTCCAATTGAGTAAAGAAGAAGTGAAACGTTTGCTATTTGCGGACAATATGATTTGATATTCAAATCCAACAGTACTCTCCAGGATCAAGGCTGGGTCTCCTATTCCCACCACCAGAGGGCAATGATGCCCCCCCCAATAAAAAGAGCACAATGTGATTTGCTATACTGAGAATTCTAAGGAGTACATAATAGGATTGCTGGAAACAGTAAAGGAATTTAGTAATCAGGATACAAGATTAACAAGCCAAAATCAATTGAATTCCTATATACCAGTGATGGAAATACAGACAAAGATACCAAGGGATCCGTGCCATTCACAATAGGCACACAAAAACTGAAATACTTAGGAATTAGCATAACAAAACAAAAACACAAAGACCTTGTGGCGGTCACGTTAATTTCATGATTGAGATGTAGGGGTGTAGTCTAGCCTGTTAATCTGGAGATAGTCATTGAGTAGCCAATGAGCCCTCTGTGTGGGCATGGCTTTCTCCTGAGACTTCTGGGAAATCTCACCATATTTTCCTCATGGAGAGGAGAAGTTATCACCTCAGTTGTTGGGAGTCAGTCTCAGAGACGATGAATTACGAACAAGACAAGATAGCAGCATCCGAGGAGCTGAAGGAGCCAGAGGAGAAGCAACACGGCTTTACCCTGATGGAATCAGACCTCTGAAGCTGGCGAAGCCATATGGAGATCCCTGTCATTGCTGAGATGCCTCTACCACCACTGGATGCGGTTGATGGACCCTGAGCCCTGGCAACAAGGAGCCATGGGGAGACCCCTGCCAGTGCCAGGATTCTGTACACACTGATCTGTGACTTTATGACTCAGAAGGAGATGTTATAGACTGGTATCAGGCATATGGGTTAATATCGGACTTATGACTTTGATGGGGTTGGGATGCTTTCTTAATGTCCTATTCCTATTGTATATAAACCGTACCCTTATATCCATATGTGTGTCTATGAATTTGTTCCTCTAGTTTACCTGGACTAACACAGACCTGTATGAAGAAAACAATACATCACTACAAGAATCCAAAAGGGTTCTACACATACACAAATAGAAGCATATCCCATGTTTGTGGATCAGAAGACTCAATATTATGAAAATGTCCATAATAAAGCAATCTACAAACTCAATGCAATCCCAATCCAAACTCCACCATAATTCTTCAAAGAATATGACTACCAACTTCATAAGGAAAGAAAAGACCCCCAGGATAGGCCTCAAAACCTACTATACAGCTACCGTTGACAAAGCAGCATGCTACTGGTATAAGATGGATATTTGGATTGATAGATTAGGACAGAAAACCGAGAAATAAAAATACTTGCACTGAGACAATTGATTTTTGACAAAGGACCAAGAACCATTAAGTGCAAAGTAGATGCCCTCTTCAATAAATGGTGTTGGAAAACCAGGATATACATCTGCAGAAGAATTAATCAAGACCCATATTTCACTCAATATGTGAAAAAAAAAAAAACACCTCAAGGTGGATCAAAGACCTAAATGTAAAACCTAAAGCTATCAAGATCCTTAATCAGAAAATTGGAACAAGGGTAGGAGCACTAGTGCAGGGAATACATGGGTTATCAGAAATAACAAAGGGAATACACTCCAAGGAAGACAGAATAAATGGATGGGACTTATTAAAAATAAAACACTTGTGTATATCAAAAGACCTAATGAAAAGTGAACCCACAGACTGGGAAAGGTATTTAGTAATGACATAACTGACAACGGGCTAATTACTCCAGTCTACAGAATTTTATAAGCCTACAACAAGACAAAAATGAATAGCTCTCTGGGAAGGTGGGCAAAGGACCTGAACAGACTATTCACAATGGATGACATTCAAATGGCTAACAAACACATAAGGAAGTGCTCCTGGTGACTAGTCATCCAGGAAACACAAAATAGCCATGAGGTAGTGCCTAATTCCCCTTACTGTAGGGTAATTAAAAAAAAAACTGTGAGCAGTAAATGTCAGAGAGGGTGTGGGGAAATAGACTTGTAAATGGGTATAACCCATTTCACTATGGACAGGGAAAACTGAAAAGAGATGACAATTGAAATACCATAGGATGCAGCAATATTATTACTGGGCATATACCCAAAAGAAATAAGAAACATGACACAAAAAAGTGCATGTGACTAATTTCCTTCCCCCATGGTCAATGCAGCACAGTTCACAATAGCAAGAAACTAGAAAACTTAGCCTAGATTTCTGTCCACAAAAAGAGTGGGTAAAGAAAAAAATACTCTGGTACATACACACAATGGAATACTACACATTCCTAAAAAACAGTGATAAAACACCTCAAGACATGGAGGGATCTGGAAGACATTCCATGGAATGAAGTTAGTCAAGCACAAAAGTACGAATATGATATGAATCCACTGTAGTAGGAACAAGCAGCAGAACATGCACAAGCTCAAGCTTGTAGAACATCCAGTCTTCTGAGACCATACTGCTTGGTAAAGAGATGGACCGATGCCAAAGAACCATACATCATCTGCTCCAGGTAAGTATAATGTAGGTTACTTGGCCAGAGGAAGCTTCACCACGGCTGTGGTCAGAGGAAAGGGCTTGAGATGCTGTCTGTTGTGTGCCTCTCATGTGGTTCTGGAACAAGGTTCTCCATAGGGGATTCTTGTCAGAGAAATGAGGCTTACTAATGGGAGGGGCAGCACAGGAGATGGGAGAAGGGAGAACATAAATGCATATCTGTTGGGGGAGGGGAGGGAGGGCTGACCTCATGGGTGAAGAAGTAACTAGGGATGCTTTGGGGAACATTAGGTGGCTTTAGTGGCTATGCAGTGAGTGTGCAACATTGAATTAGGGTGTCTGGGGTTATTCTGGGGTCATGGATTGCTGGGACACTGAATCCTGGATCTTTGGGTGCACAGCATGCTTCAGAAGTTTCAGTGATGAAACTCTATCCGGGAACATCACCACTCCCCACCCCGGAGGTGAACTGGACTATACCTCAGACACACTTGTACTCTGAGCACTTAAGTGAGAAAATTCATGGTGTTTGAGGAAGCAGAAGAGAGTTGTGCCAAGAGTAATGTACTGTTGGTTGGTGGACCAGCAAGATCTTACTACCTCAGTACCTTACACGCTGTATTAAGATATGTATTATTTTGCAACCTTGTGGTGGACCTTCTGCTTTATTTTGCTTTTGCTTGTTCATATTAAGGTGTAACTCAGAGATGTGTTGCAATTGGACTTGAAGTTGTGTTGTTTTTCTATTTGTTGGTAAATGAAATCTAGAGACATTGAGTCTGAGAAAACAAGTAGAACAAGGTTTCAGGTGTAGGGAATATAGAGGGGTAGAGTAGATAAAAGAGAGGTTATATCAAGGAGTCCAAGAAGGAAAAGCATGTGTGGAAACTGATTATGATAGCAATTGTAAACTTCTGTTTGATGTGAAGGATTGGAATCTATACTAACTGAATCAAAGGAGCGATCAGCCGCAGAGTCTAAAATGTGAGAATCTGGTGTGCAAAAGGCAATGAATGAAAGTGGGAACCCAAGATTCTTGTTAGGAACTACATAGGAAATAAGCTTCCAGAGAACTCCCCTTATCTGAAATTGAGGGATGGGAGGAAAACGGTCACACAACAGAGAGCTTGGGAGAGAGAAATACAGATGATCAAAGGAATAAATCCAACTTGAACAGTTAAAAATTTGTCAGTAGATCTCCTCTATGATGTAGGCTGGACCTGATCTGGTTTCCAAAATTTTCTGTATTTTTGGTGTGTGTTACCCTGGGTTAAGTAGAGAAACAAATCCGGAAACACTCATATGTGTGCAAAAGAGAGCTTTCTATCAAAAGTGGTTGTGTATTAAGAAAACATCCCAACCCAGTCATCTAGCTCCAGGGCTCTGGCTGTCATCAGCATGGCTTCATGTGGCTTGTCTATCAGAATGCGCACCAAAAAGAGTGTGTGTTCCACCTCCAGGGAGGAAGAGAGGGAAACTTCCAGAATCTTCATGAGAAGGCCATTTCCAAAAAGAAGCAAAAATCAGGCTATGACCTGACTGACAGGCTAGACTCTACCCCTATAACCCATTTAGCAAGTTGACATGAAATTACACAACTACCACAGTGTGCATCATGGTGTTTGGGTTTACTTGGTTCATGTTAGAGTGTATTTCAGAATATTATGTCAATGGAGGTCACCCTCTTTAAGCTATGTTATATGCTCTTTAGTTTTGGGGTATATGAAACCCAGGATTGATGTACCTGAAAGGACAGCAAGTAGAATAAGGACTTCAGGAGAAGGGTGTACAGTGAGGGGTGTGTGTGTAAAAGAGAAATGATGTCAGGGAACCCATGTGTAAAAAGAATGGTTAGAAACTGATTATGGTAGCAATTGCACAATTCTACTTAGTGTGTTTGAAATATAGAATGATCAGAGTTTTATCGCCATTTTTATCTGTGCATCTGCATTTTATCAACAAAGTTAAATACAACCTATAAAAGTGGAGAAGATGCTTGGGAACCATGCTTAGGATAAGGTTTTATATTCACATTATATAATGTGGAGTAAATGCTGAGAAAGCAATAAAGTCTGCTAGCAAAATAGAATTGATAATATCTTGTAATCTAATCACAGAAATGACATTCTCTCTTGTCAAGGTAGTCTGTTTGTTTGAAGCAAGGTGAAAGGATTGCACAAAACTGTAAATAACAAAAGTCAGAAGTTGTTGCTATATGTGCAGCTGAATCCATTCCAATTCATAACAAACTTATAGGACAAAGCAGAACTGCCTCATAGGATTTACTAGACTATAATCTGTATAGAAGAGCAAATCATAGACCTTTATCTCTCTAATTAGCTAGGGGTTGTAAATTATTGGTCTTTTACTTAGCAGTCAAACCTTAGCCATTGCACGCCCAGGATTCCATTAGAAATGATTAAGAACCATCCTTTTTTTAAGATTACTTTATTGGGGGCTCTTACACTTCTTATAACAATCCATACATCAATTGTATCAAGTATATGTGTACATATGTTGCCATCATCTTTTTAAATTTTTCAATCATTTTATTGGGGGCTCGTACATCGCTTTTCACAATACATTACTATACATACTATGCCAAGCATCTTCACATGCCTGCTGCCACTATCATTCTTCAAATATCTACTTTTCCACTCGGGCCCTTGATATCAGCTTCTCATCCTTTCTCCTCTGTCCTTGCTCCCCCCTCCCCCACCAACCCTCAATACTTTATGTTAGTATCGTTTTGTCATATCTTGCACTGCCCGACATCTCCCCTCTCCCATTCCTCTGATGTCTGTCCTCCAGATAGGAAGTTATGTGTAGATTCTTGTAGTTGACTCCTTCTCTCTACCCCACCTTCCCTCCACCCATACAGTAACTCCACTCAGCATTTTCTAAACATTTACTTTTAAGTCCTCGGTATCAGCTTCTCTCCCTCAAACCCCCCATGACCCCTTGAAAAATTATAAATTATAAGTATTTTCATTTCTTACACTGGCCACCCACTGTCTCCCTTCCCACAGTTTCTGTTGTTTGTCATCATGGGGGGGGGAGGTATTAGTTGCCCATAATTGTGACTAGTCCCCACTTCCTCCCCTTTTCTCCTCACCTTTACCCACCCTCCTCCTATTGCTACTCCTATTTCTGTCCCTGTATGGTTTACCTGACCTGGATTCTATGTGTCATGGTCTCTTATCTGTACCTGTGTTCATGCTCCAGTCTAGCTATATATCAGTGCTATACTGAGTCCTGGTAGACTCATCCCTTCCTTGTGACCCTTCTGTGAGGGGATGTCCCATTGTCTAAAGATAGGTTTGGGGTCTTAGCTCCAAAACCCCTCCTCAACAATATGGTTTTTGTTATTTGTTTGTTTGTTTGTTTTAGGTCTTCTGATCCTTATTATATGATCCCATTGACAACTCATGATCACCCAAGCTAGTGTACTTCTTCTACTGGGGCTTGTTGCTTCTCTGCAGTATGGTCACTTATCTAACTTCAAGCCTTTAAGACCTTAGACACTATATCTTTTGATGACTGGGCACCATTGTGGTAGTCCAGGTAGACTAGAGGAACAAATTTCACAGACACGCAAATAGGTATAAGGAAAGGGTTTATATACAAAAGAAATGTGACCCTAAGAAGGCATCCCAATCCAGTCCAGTGCAAAGTCATAAGTCCAATATTAATCCATATGCCTGAAATGAGTCTATGAAGTCTGCTTCTGAATCAGGAAGTCACAGGTCTGTGGATGCAGAATTCTGGTGTTGGCAGGAGTCTCCCCATGGCTCCTCACTTCCAGGACTCAGGTCCATCAACAGCATGCCACTCCAGCTTTAGAGGTCTGTCTTCATCAGGGCAAAGCCGTGCAGTCTCTCCGCCGGCTCCTCCAACTTCTCAGATGCTGCCAGCTTGCCCGTGATTAATCGTCTCTGAAACTAACTCCCAACAACTGGGGACTATAGCTTCTCATCTTCACGAGGGAAATACAGCAAGATTTCCCAGGAGTCTCAGGTGAAAGCCATGCCCACACAGAGGCCTCATCAGCTACTCAATGACTTTCTCCTGATTAACAAGCCAGACTCCACCCCTACATTTCAATTATAAAATTAACACAAGCACATGACTGCCACAACCATCTTTTGCTTGTGCAAACATTTTGTCATCAGCAATTGTCCTAGGATGGTAAGCATCACAGAATTCCAGTTTGTTAAAACAAAGTGTACTTGTGCTGAGTCAGGACATGAGCAGAGATCCGAAGTCCATCCACTACCTCAATGATTGCTGTATAAATATTTGTACATAAGCCAATATCTCTATTTTTATGAGTTAAAATATTTGCATATGTACACACTTATATTTATACCTCTATCCAAAGCTTTGCTGCCTAGATCTCTCCTTTGCTTTCACCTTGCCTCACCCTCATGCTTGCCCTTCTTCTGCCTCTTAGTAATTCCTCTCATATAGATTGCTGTTGCTCAAATACCCCCCAAATCTCTACATGCTCCTCATTGTAGATTCTAATTCTCAGTTGAAGAACCATTTTAAAAGCCATCTACCACATCAATAATAACTAAAACGGAATGAATTTATTGATTAGTTCTTCCTAGTTAGGTGATGGGAAGGACAATTTTGATAAAAGAGGAAAAGAGGAAAAATTTAATATTCTGCCCTTTGCAGGGTGGGCCTAGTGAACAAGCTGTAAATTGCCAATGAACCAAATGTAGATTTTCTTGAGCCTTGCATATTTATGTATAGGCAAGTGGAAATAGAAAAATCTCAGTCTCTCAATGTAATTTTCCTCGAATTGCCCTGTGCCATGGCTTTGGCACTAAATGGAGACCTGATCTTTACAAAGCAGCAAGATTGGTTTCCGACTGCTTTGTCTCAACTACTAACGCCTTTATCGGCTCCTCCTATAGCCTAAAGGGCATCCAAGTCTAGCTGCTGTAAAGTGACTTTAAGGCCTGAACCACAAATATTGAGCTGTTTTCCAAGTCTGCTAATGAAACGCAGGCCAAACACGATGGGGATGATCCCAGTTGCTTATGTGTTTGGACATGATGGTTTCCTGAATTTCCAAGCCACAGTGTTCTCCCTGGAGAAGATTTATAAAGAAATAATATATTAAATAATTTTGGTAAAAGCGCATCACTGCCAAAGACCATATTAATAATGGTTTAATAAAGACAATGATGAAAATATATTAACTCATTTGATTAATGTTTGAGAACATCTGACAGATTGTACATGCATGCAGAGCTTTCTTCCTCAGCATCAGTGATGGCTCAAATCTGTTTGCATTGAAAATTGATTCGTGGGTGCCTCAAGAAACATATCAAAGCTGAGAAAGCATTGAACATGTCAAAATGTATAAAACACCTCCCCAATCCCAAAGTTTACCACCACCCAAGCCAGACCCTTCAGAGGCTGAGACAAGTTGAACACAAAGTCAGAAGTCTATTTCAATCTCCTTTCATAACAATTTACCATTCTTTCCCATTTCTTTTAAACAAAATTTTCTGTCAAGTTGACAAGCATGAAATAAACATGACCTACCCAGGCTTTTTAAAAAGAGAAGTTTCTCTTAAATATAATTCATTGTGTTCTGATCTCTCCCTGCATTTCTATCAAATATTCCATGTTTGCTCTTAAAAGGACACTGTCAACTCTGCTGATGTAGCCAAGTTCTTTGACTCTGTTGTCAGATGAGTCCTTTATAAACCTGCAACAGAAAATTCCACCTGCCAGAAGCCCTGAGAAGTTCTCAGAATAAGCTTTGGGAGCTGGAAGACACACATTATTTTTTAAATAATTTTATTGGGGGCTCTTACAGTTAACATTCAATACATCATATGTATCAAGCACATTTGCACACATGTTGCCATATTCATTTCCAAACATTTTCCACTTGAGCCCTTGGTATAAGCTCCTCCTCCACCCTCCCCCTTTTTTTAATGAATCATTTTATTGGGTACTCATACACCTCTCCTCACGATTCATATATACATAAATTGTATGCAGGCCTCATTTGCACACTTGTTGCCATCATTACTCTCAAAACTTCCTCCCTCCACCTAGGACCTCAGTTCCAGCTCCC
Organism: Nesogale talazaci; assembly: GCA_004026705.1. NCBI lineage: Eukaryota > Metazoa > Chordata > Mammalia > Afrosoricida > Tenrecidae > Nesogale > Nesogale talazaci. The sequence goes on along the minus strand of PVJH01008627.1, from coordinate 18,426 downwards.
CATATTTCCCTTTACCCATCCTCCCCATGAACCTTTAATAATTTACAGATTGCTATTGCTTTTTCATATTGTACACTGGGGAGAGACATATTATAGAGATATTCACTCATAAGCATTTATCAAGTCATTATTATGTATCAGATACCATTCTAGGGAAAGGAAATACCACTGTGAAAAGAACATTCATATCTTCCCTAAACCCATGGAAGTTATACTCTGGAAGAGAGATAAAATATAAACAAGTAAAAAACTAGGCAATCCATTTTGGATGGTGACAACTGCAATGAAGAAAATTAAAAAGAGTAATATAACAGAAAGTAAGTGTGCAGAGTGGATTGACAAAGTCTCTCTGAGGAAGAACCTCAGGAGGAAGCATTTGAGCTTAATCATCAATGAAGATTGAGTTGTGGAACCCACAGGAAATAAGCAAATATTAACCCTTTTGCTATAAATATGACTGTTTGGAATGTGTATCTTTGAAGATGTTATTTATTGTTATAACAAAGTTATACTACAATAGGGTAGATTCTAAATCTATGTGACTTGCGTTCTTATAAAAGAGAATAATATATACAGAGATCATAAAACAAAGGTGAAAGCCTTATGAAGAACCTACAAGTCAAGAATACCTGCCCATAACCAAAAGAGAGGAAAGAGGTAAGAATCAATTCTCACAGAATCTCAGTAGGAATCAACACAAGTGATACCTGGATTTCAGATTCCTAGGATCCATAACTTTAAAAAAGTTAATTTTTACTCTTATAAACCACACAGTCTGTCATATTCGTGTGTGCACACACACACACACACTCACCTGCATATACACATACCCTAGGAAGTAATATGAGGTAAGCAGAGCAATATTCTAAGAAAAGAACATTTAGTTCATAGAGGCAGTTCAACCCTGTCCTTGACTTAGCAGCAGTAGAATTGATGCCCCAGAGGAATTATTGATAATGCTTTCTAACATAAAATGACAATGATGTCTGTAAGGTGACCCAGAGATATACCTAAACCTTAGATACATAAATGGATTTCAAGTTTGCACTTACTTCTAGCACCAAGCTAAGAACAATTCATTCTTATGACATGAACATGCTTGATACCCACCTTTATGAAGAGATCACTGAAGTTATGGGTGCTATAACTAGGTGTGTTGAATAAACTCACTGATGCCTGGCTATGAGAAAGCATAGTATCTGAGATATTAAAGGCTTGTTTTCAAACAAGCAACCATCAACATGAGGTATCAACTAAGTTCACACAAAAGAAGTACACCAAATGATGTGATCCAAGGATTGTGAATAATAAAATCCAAATCTAAAGGAGGGAATAGTATCACAGCTAAAATTGTGAACATCTGGTTTGTGGAAGGCTATGGATTAATAGTGTGTGTTAGTCTGGGTAGACTAGAGAAACAATTCCACAGAAACTAATATGTATATGAGAGAGTTTTATATAAAGGGTAAGTATACATTAGCATCCCAAACCAGTGCTGTCCAGGCCCATAGTCCAACATTAGGCCATATGCCTGACACCAATTTATGAAGTCCTCCTCAATCTCACAATACACACACAATGACACCAACTGATGGAGGAAAGCCACATCAATGAGTATGTAAGCATCTCAGTGCTGGCAGGGGTCTCCACACATCTGCTTCAGCACTCAGTGCTGCATCAGGGTAAGTCCATGTGGCTTCTCCTCAGGGCTGTCTTGCAGGAAGTGAGCTTTGCCAGCTGAAGCAGGGAACTGGATAAGGCATCTGCACCCTGGTCCAACCATCAGAGAGCAAGAAACCCAAGAACTAGAAAGGCAGGCTGACCGAGCCATTTATCTCTTCATCCTTCAATTCATCCCACATATATTTATCAGGCAGGTAGACAAAATAAACCTTAACCAGCTCATAGTGGAAACCTAAAATCTATTTGCAGTTTTCACACATGGATTAAGCCTCCTATAAATACCCTTTGATATGGTTCAGGGATATGATTAAACTTGTTATCAGAGAACCTTGTAAAATCTATTATGGCAGACCTAGTTAAGGTAAAATATAATATCTTATTTTCTTTCCCTTTTGAACCATTTTAAACTTGTTTTGGCTATGAAAGAGAGAGAGAGGAAAATACAAGTGGATTAAGCCTTTGGTGACTCCCCTCCAACCATCGAGCAGGGATAGGAATAACTTTGCTATGCTGGAGATTGGATTAGGATATATCAGACAGAGATCACTGTAAAGTTCATTATGACAGATGTGATGAGGTTGAAATGTGATGCTTTAGTAATTTAATTTCCCTTTTAACCATTTTAAAATTGTTTCAGTTTTTGATATTTTATGCTTTCTTTTTGAACTAGGGTTTCTGTTTTGTCTAGTCATCATTGTTGAGGTTTTTGTTTGTTCTGCTGTTTATTTGTTTTCTGTTTGTATTTCATATTATTTTCTCTATAAGAAGGCCATGGTGGGTAGATCTGCAGAATCAGTAACTGTATTGATAATCACTTACGTACATACCAGGAGAGGATAGATGGAAGTGGGAAGCTGATGACGATGAATTCAAGAAGAAAATGTTCTGATACTGAGTGTGATGACTATGTAAATATCTCAATATAGTTGAATAATTAAATTGTATGGTATGTGAAATAAAAAGGAGTATTTCACCCCCCCCCCCAAAAAAAGCAGAATTTTTTCCAAAGTATGTATTGAATTTTTTTACAAAACAATCTTATCACCTTCAAAGTGTTCTTCATTACACTTAATACATTTGTCATATCTGCAATTCCATCCTTCAAAACATTTTTCAAACCCACCAGTGTTGGTGCCTGACAGCAGCTCCCTCATTGTGGTTTTTTCTTCACCTTTCTACACCCTTCACCCTTTTACATCACTGTCCTTTCATATCCCTCTACATTCTCAGAAATAATAAGAAGTTGCACAGAGTGGGGTTAAATGAAAAGCACGGAGTGGGGTCAAGTGAGTAAGCGAGAGAAGCATGCTGTTTGCTGCTAAAATGACTGCGTGTACAAGTGCATTGTCATGTGGTAAAACCAGTTCCCCGTTTGCCATGAATTAGGCCTTTTTTGGTCACACACTGTTACAAAATATTTTCAGCACTTTTCAGTAGAAAGCTTGATTAACAGTCTGATCTGGTGGAACAAACTTCAAAAGCACCCTGAGTGGACATTTTTGTCTCTTCAGGAAGTTGGCAGATGTTCAGTTCAAGATTTGTCATCAATTGACATTTCACCTTTTTTGAAATTAGAAAACCACTCATGCATTTGAGTTTTTAACCATAGAACTGTCCTTGTAGATGTGTTCAACATGAAACAGTTTCAGCAGCGTTTTTCTCGAGCAGAAAACAAATTTTAACAGCAGCCCGCCATTGTCTTAAATTGGCCATCACACACACAAAAAAAGATTTGTGTGAAACTGCTTTTATGAAAAAATTCACTGTGACCACAGAGAACCTTCTCAGGTGACACCAATGGGTGTACCAACTCAGAGTGAACTGCTTAATGCTCACTGAGTGAGAAAAACCCCTCTTCCCAGTATAATTCTGGTTTGGGGGAGTACCCCCTTTTATCTCCTTTTATATCCAAATAAAAATATATTTATCTCCAAATAAAAATATATTTATAGCCTTATAAATTTTATATATCATTGATATATATGTATGTGTGTGCTTCTTTGTGTGTGAGAGAGTGAATATAAACTTGATGGCAGTAGAGAGAGAGAATGTAAACTTGATGGCAATAGGTTGGTTAAATCTAAATACTATTGTGTACAACAATTAAAAGGTAAATTTTAAAAATAGGATGTAGAACTTGGTCTTTATTTTTCCTCAAGGTAATAGTTCTGAACCACTGGACCTAATGATTCATTCCCTCTAGGTGTTTGATTATAGATAAAAATCACTTAATAAGATTGTTCCATTTGCTCTACATATAAGCATATGGATATGATTATAGCCCATGCAAATATGCACATAGAAATATGTTATATCAAACTATATATGGTGATAAATGTAGTACTATTCACCAACCCATACCTGCTCACCTTCCCTGCCTTCCTATGTACCCATTGATTCAATACTATTTATTGCTGCTGATATAAGGGATGTGCAGGTATTTTACTTTATTGTTTCTAACTTCTGCACGCCTCTTTTTTTTTTGGGGGGGGGGGCACATCACTGTCCTCTGGTGTTCATGGGAGCCACCCGGCCTTGCTGCTGCTGGATTTAAACCACCAAGCCAGTAGGCCGCAGTCCCACACTCAACCACTACGCCACCAGGGCTCAGTCCCTGTACACGTCTTAATGACAACCTATGTACAAATATAGTTGATGCAATTGATGTATGGACTGTTACAGGAGTTGTAAGAACCCCAATAAAATGATATTTGGGTCTAAAAATAAGTAATTGGATATAATAACAAGAGGGGAGCAGTAAGATTTGCTCATTGAACTGAGCTTGTTCATTCTCACAGCTAATTTCTGTCCAAATGGTGATAGAATTTTCATTTTCCTTTTTCATAGGCCCAACTACAGCTGACATAACACAATCCACCACTAATTTTCCATCTTCCAATTTTCTTGTTATTGTGCCCTTCTTTCCATCTTACTCCTGGAGTGAGAACAAAGCACCATCTGTAAATTTGCTCTCTGAGTTTTTCTGCCATCAGCTGCTGCTACTTCAAACATCACTCCCATGTTACAAGAAAACTGTGCTGTTTTCAAAGTGCTCTCAGTTTTTACCGTGAGGATTTGACATCAGTAGAGATGACACAGTCAGGCTTGGCTATTGCACGCATTTTCGCGGAGCCCTTCCCACTCCTGGTTCTTTCAGGTATTCATGCAACCGTGGCTGACAATCAAGTGCCGTCTTCCTAATGCTGCTGAATGGTGAGCCATGGTGAGCAAGGACAAGTGGGCGTGCGGGTAAGGGAGAGGAAAGTGTGGGAAAGCGTGGCGTGCTTCTTGTCTATGCTTAAGACGCCCTTCTCGACTCTCGAGAGGGACTCTTTGCTTTAATAAAGCTAAGGTTTAACTTTCTGCTTCTGAGTGCGAGTGGGCGAGCTCCGCGTATCTCTGGACCCTACCAAACCACACAGGCTTGCAGTTTGCTAGTCTCCTATGGGCAACAGCCCTGCCACAAAAGGTTCATGTCTTTTTACCAGGTTTGTTTGTTTGTTTGTTTTGTGGGCATCACTGCCTCTGGTAGTCGTGGGCGCTATCCAACCGCCGCTAGATTTGAACCGCCAAGCCCGCGGGCTGCAGTTCCGCACTCAACCACTTAACGCCACTGGGGCTCAACCCCTTTTTCCCCAGTTTTTAGTGAGATTATTCATCTTTCTATTATTGAGGGGTTGACTTTTTGTTGTTTTCGATATATATATAAATTGTAGTCCCTAGTCAGGTATGTCATTGCCAGATATTTTTTCCTAATCTAGATTCTATTTAACTCTTTTGGAGTTGTTTGATGTGCCTATTTGATTTCTAGAAAATCCTGGTTGTCATGTTTCTCCATTGTTATTTGTGCATTTTTGGTGGTGTTTGAAAGTCCGCTATACCCCAAATTAGGGAACTTAAATTAGTCCCTAGTTTTCCTTTGATGATCATTTCAGTTTTAGATTTTATATACAGGAGATGATAGGTAGATGATAGATATAGATAGATAGATAGATAGATAGATAGATAGATAGATAGATAGATAGATAGATGATAGAAAGATAGATGGAAAAAAGAATGATGTTATCAAAGAGTTCGTCTTTCTTGGATCTTCAATCAATACTCATGGAAGCAGCAACAAAGGAATCAGACAACTCATGGCATTGCATAAATCTACTGCACAGGACCTCTTTAAAGTGCAGAAAAGTAAGGATGGTAATTTGAGACTAAGATGCACCTTAATCAGACTTTCACAGCTCACTTTCACTTCATTTATGCATTCATTCATTTATGCATATCATTTATTCAATCATTCATTCCAATATATGTCTTAAGCACTATATGTCTTTAAGGTACAGACCTGTATTGAGCTAAATCAATTACCATAAAAGATAAATATTTCTATGAAGGCTTGCCTCCCAGTTTGTCCTTGAACACATAGGCAAGAAGCAGAAAATAAGGAAGTTGTTAACACAATCATTCGTGTTGGCTTTCTGCTTACAGCTCATATCCATGGCCCCTCTCTGAAACAGATTGGTATTTTTTCAACTATTAAAGCATGTCAAAGAAGCAGGCATTTAAGGAGTAGCCATGACTAGCACAGAATGCAAATAAAATAAGAAAAAAAAAACAAAGTCTTAACCTCTTTGTCCACAAGAGATAAGGTGCTTTGTCCATAAGAGATAAGTGGATAATACCATCTTTGGAAAAATTTGGTGGCTGAAATCTACAGAACAATTCGAATGCAAAATACTCCCATTTAGTACTATTTCCTGTCAATCCAGACCTACCAATATGCATCCCTTCCCTCAACTTGACCTTGTTCCATGGTATCATCTCATGCCTCTTTATTTTAAATAACTATATTGAAATATAATTAATATGTCATAAAATTCAATACTTCAGTCATTACCACAATCAACTTTAGAACATTTTCTTCTTTCTTGTATTCATTGTTGAGGAAATGGATGTGAGCTGTAAAAGGAAACTATTAATCCAGTTACTGTTCTGCAGATTTTCCTATCCTAAAGTCCTTATACTGAAAAAAAAGAGAGGGGGTGGGGAAAGCACCCAGCAACAAAGACCAAATGATAAGGAGAGAACCCTCACTTGAAAGGCAAGCAGAAAGTATTTTAAGAGCTGGAATAAATTTAAAACTGGTCAAAAGGGAGATCAAATGATAAGGTACTGCATTTTTCACCTAAATACAGCTGCTAAAATCCATGTTGCAATTCTGCAGAATATTATGACTATTTGCATCCCAGGATTCTTCCTTTAAAGGAAAGTAGAGGAAAACTGTGACAAGTTAAGACTCCATCGCACTTGCTTTGGACATATTACGAGGAGAGACCGGTTCCTGGAAGAGGACATCACACTTGATAAAATAGCAGAGTGGTCAAAAGTGGAAGACTCATCAGTATGGATGGACACAGTAGTCCGATGGGTTCAAACACGGCGATGACTGTGAGGGTGGTGCGGGATGGGGCAGCGTTGTGTCCTGTTGTACGTAGGGTTGCTGTGCAGAAGTTATTCTGTGGTGCCTACCAACAGCCACCATCACCATCTAACAAAATTAAACTCTCTTAGAGTTCTCTCTTCTTCCTGAACCCTTGATAAGTGATAGATTATTATTTTCATTTTTTGCATCATCCTCCATCACCCCTGACCCACTTTTCCATTGTACATCCCCCTGACAGGGGGTAATAGATTGATTCTTGTGATTGATTCCCCTTTAGGAGCTGATATCAGGGACTCAAATGGGAAGAGAATGCTTTGAAAATAATCATGACTGCCCCCCAAAAAACAAAACAAACAAAATGAAAATGATCATGACCGCATATGTGCAAATGTGCTTGACACACTGGATGAATATATGGATTGTGATGAGATTCAAGACCCTCCAATAAAAGTACTTAATGAAAATTAAAGAAGAGACCTTTAAAAAAAACTTCTCTCTTCAGTCTATCTCTTGAGTCTTTGGGTAAACTTTTCTTCTTAGTGGCCAGGTAGGTTCTCTTATTCCCATTAAGCCAAAGGCATGGAGAGTACCCTTATTGTTGTATATATATACACATAGAGACATATCTATAACAGTATATATATAATATCCCCTCTTATCATTACTTTATATGTCAACTTAGCAAGGCTGTGGTATATACTGGTTTAGATGCCTTTATGAACATATCTATGTGTGATTAATATCTACAATCATCTCATGCTAGGTAAAGGAAATCATCTCTCTTCCCTTCTCTCTCTCTTTTCCCTTTCCCTCACCTCCTCTTCTCTGCCTCCTTTCCCTTCTCTCTTTTTTCCTTTTTCTGTTTCTTTAGAAAACCCTGACTATTATGGTTCACTAGGTCAAGGAAAAGGCCGCCACTTGCCAATTAATCTCATCAGATCTCATACTATCTCAACTCTTTTGGCCTTTAAATAATTCAAACACCCTATTCCTATTCTACACTTTAGAATGTCTCATCCTAATATGTATATGGTAGTTACATAATCTGATGTCAACTTGTAAAGGGATGGAGTCTAGCTTGTCAATCAGGTTACAGCTCCATTTGGAGGTACCACAGAGATAAATAGATCCCTGGAGACCATATACACACAGACTTTCTGCTACACATTCCTGCTGACAAGACACATGGAGCTGTGCTGATGATAGCCAGAGTTTCGAGCTGGAGGTACCATGAAGAAGCCCATGACAGCACTAAGAAGGGTCCACTGCCATTGGATCCAAACGACTTCCCACCCACTGGCCTGTGATCTTCCTGCACTCTGCAACATTACATGAGTCTGATGAGGAATTTATAGACTGGTACTGGATGGACAGATGGGCTAATATTGAACTTAGGAACTTGAACTGCACTGGGATGGGGTGTTTCCTTAATATACAGTTACTCGTTGATATAAATTTCTCTCTTACACGCATAGGAGTGTCTCTGAATTTGTTTCTCTAGCCAACCCTGACATTTGATCAGGAGAGACCAGTTCCTGGAGAAGAGCGTCATGGTTGCTCAGATGGAGGGTCAGCAAAGATGAGGACCCTGAATGAGAGTCAGTGCAGCAATAAGACACAGATTGTGTGCTGTCTCATTCTGTTGTATGCAGAGTGGCTATGCGTTGGAACTGAATGGATGGCATTCAACAACAGGAATAGCAATTTAGTTTTATCTTATTATTAAATAATTGGGGGGACTCTTACAACTCTTATAACAATCCACACAGCGATTGTATCAAGTAAATTTGTACATATGTTGCCATCATCATTTTAAAAACATTTTTCTCTACTTGATCCCTTGTATCAGCTCCTCTTTTTTCCCTCCCTCCCCCTCTCCACTCTGGTGAACCCTTGATATATTGTAAATTACTATTGTGTTCATATATTCCACCATCTGCTGTTTCCCTTCACCCACATTTCTATTGTTTGTCCCCCTGGTGAGGGAGTGTTATAAGTTGATTCTTGCAATTGGCTCCCCTTTTTTTCCCCTCCTCCCCCCTCTTTCCCCTTACCCTCGTGGTATTGCTACTGCCATTACTGCTTCTGAGGGATTTATCTGTCCTGAATTCCGTGTGTTGAGAGCTCTCTCTGTACCAGTGTACATGCTCTAGTCTAACTGGGTTTGTAAAGTAGAACTGGGATCATGGTAGTGGGGGAAGGAAGCATTACAAAACTGGAGGAATATTGTGTGTTTCATTATCCTGCACAAAACAACCTGCACTGCACCCTGGCTGACTCATCCATAATAGCAACAATCTTAAAACCTATCATCATTATGAATTCACTAGGAGATCTTGGATAAATAACTAACCCCCTCTGAGTCTCATCATCTCAACTATAAAATGAACATAATATTACCTCATTCAAATTCTTGCATGTGTGGATCTCTTTGGCCAGTGCCTAGCGGAAGAGAGACCTGAGAGCACTGATTGTTTCCCCAGGTGCATATTAGAATCACTTAGGGGAACTTTTTTAAAATACTGATGCCCATGCCTAGGCCAAAGAGACTGGAACCTCAGCATGGGATCCTATATATCAAATTTTTTTAAGATTACCCAGAAGATTCTCATTTGCACCAAAGAAAGAGAACAACTGTACTAGATAAATTGCATCTTTTATGGCTGTTGCTATTGTTTTTAAATTCACCTTGTGGAGCTATACTCACAAGGGTACATGGGAACATCCAGGAAGAGAGAGAAAGGAGTAAAAAAAGATGCTCTTGTACTTTAAAATGGCCAAGTGCTTGTGATTCTCAACCAAGCCTTTCACATCTTTCAGAGGGAACTAAATGAACCTCGGAAGTTCATTGCCCATGGCAAAGTAACTGAGGTAAAAGGTACCTAATCAAAATTTTAAGGAGATAATTGGCAAATTGGCTCTTCATAAGAGGAAATAATCCGAATAGAGTACCATGAGTTACTGGGGAGAGATGGCTGTGGCTCTGGGCACTTAGGTGCATGGCACATCTGGATAAACGAATCAGTCCCTGGAACACAGAGCTTTCCCCGTGCGACCCTGTGAACACAGCTCCAAATGTTAGAGCGCTGACCTCGGAGGATACAGGCTTTCATAGATGCGAACCCACCCAGCCAATGCAAATTCCAAAGTCTGAGCTGTTCGATCTGAAGTAGTGAGTGAGAACTATTGATGTCCCATGAACCCAAGCAGGTAAATGTGGAAATAAATCCCAGGAAACAAAACAGGTCCGTGTTGACTTTGATATTTGATTGAAACAAGTTACCCACTCTGTAACACCTCTACTTTGGGATGAGATTTATGGCATCAATATCTTCAAAGGAAATTTAAACAAATGACAGAGACAGAGATGGATGGGAATAAAAAAAAAGAAATTATTTCCTTTCCCTTTGTCCCTTTTCCTCTGGGTTGGAGTCAGAGACCTCATTATTTCATTAACTGATTTCATTCCCTCAATGGTGACTGGGTTCATGAGCACTTGATTTAAACTGCAATTAAAATCCCCAATCACAGAAAAACATTTTCAGAAGCTAATTGGGTGCATCATGACAGCTTGTCCGCCTATTAGCTGGCTGTAATTGTTGGCCAATATATGTAAAGCAAGTACAAGTAAATAGTTCATCCAAAGACACATGAAAGAAAAGGAAGTCATATTCCCATTGGTCAAGGACTCTGCCCTCTGCCCCAACCAGTGATCTCACTTTGCTCAGGTCCACAGATCCATCGCTGCTGTCTAATGAGATAGGGGAGCCAGAGGACCTTTAAATTGCTGCATACATTAGAACAAAGAACTCTGGAAAGAGTAGCTTCTTCTCTTGCTCTTTTCCTTCCCCTTTGCTTCTTTCTTTTTCCCTGTCAGTGAAACACCTGAAATGGGTACTTTAAGATTTTTTAAATCCCCTCCTCTCCTAGAACCCTGTAAGTGCAGCTTGACTTAGGAATCCATAAGTGATGGAAACAGTTACCACACCCAGCTGTTAACTCAAAGACTTGAAGTTTAGGTCCACCTGGAGACACCTTTGAAGAAAGGTATGATCCCCCCCCACTATTACCACCACCACCCAAAAAAATCACAGTCACTGAAAGTGCTTTGAAGCACAGTTCTACTCTGACACACATGAGGCACCGTAAGTCAGAGTTGACACACATGGAACTTGACTTATCAGTTTGTACTTAAAAATAGTAATAAAAACCAGGAGAAGATGGCGGCCAGATAGGTAGCTCACATCGGAAGTTCCTAGATATTAGAAAAGAGGGACCAAATTTAAATCTCGTGTTCCTGGATATGAATGCAGCATGACTCAATGGAGTGGAGATCCAGTGGAGAGGTCTGAGAATACAACCCCAATCCCAATTGAGGGACAGCCACCTCTCCCTCGGGGAAGTTTGCCTTGGAGGTCAACTGAAGCTGCAGCTTGGGGAGTGAGATATGCTTTATCAGAGCACATGAGAACAAATGAAGGGGAGGAGAAGATAGAATGGAGTGCATCCTGTCCCATCGAGTCTTCAGGACGATAGTCCCACTCAGAACAGCCAATGCAGAGAGAGGATCATATGGCCAGCCCCGATATGAAATACAGCTACCCTCGCTGACCCAAGACCTTTCAGGGTCACCAATGGAGAAACAGGGTGAGTATTATACCCTGTCTGGCCCAACCACACCAGGGAAAAAAACTAAGGGTGTGCAACAGAGCATGGAGCTCCAGATGGAGTGCCAAGGATATACTTTGGGGTCAGGGTGTGGCACCCCATCCAACTCCACCAAGGGACACTCCTGGAGGCCAATGAACAGACCTTAAACTATTTACAGGTTTTTATATTGTTACTATATTTATATTTTTATATATAGATATATATTGGACATGGGAGCTTTGTTAATGTTATCATTGTTCTATTTTCTTTGGTTACTTCATTTTAGGATGTCTTTTTTTGTACATATTGTTTTCTCTGCAGGTCTATCTAGATAAAATAGGCTGGATGACCAGTCTGGAGGCAAAAATGATGGGACTGATGGTTCCAGGGTGCACATGGGAGAAGGGGAGGAGGAGAAAAGAGGTGGTGTTGACCGGCCCAAGGATAAGGGAATAACAAGGGATTCAAAATCAGTGACAGGTGGGTGTGAAAGGTCTGATAGGGATTGATCAAGACTAATGTAACAGAGAGAGAATACTGAAACCCAAATGGAGGTTGAGTGTAATGGTGGGATGGAAGGAAGTATAAGGAAAGAAAGGAAAGAACTTGGGAGTAATAAGCATTTACAGAGGTTTAAATACAGGCATGTACACAGGCATGTATATATATATACACATATATGACAATGGGGAAATAGATCAATGTGCATACACTTATAGGGTTAGTACTAGGACAGCAGATGGGTATTGGACCTCCACTCAAGTATTTTCTCAGTGCAAGAACATTTTGTTCTATTAAATTGGCATTTCATGATGTGCACCTCCCCGACATGATCACTGAAGACAAATGTGTGCATCAGCAAAGGTGGCGAAGAAGCTAATGGTGCCCAGCCATCAAAAGATATAGCATCTGGGGTCTTAAAGGCTTGAAAGGAAACAAGCAGCCATCCGGCTCAGAAGCAAGCCCACATGGAAGAAGCACACCAGCCTATGTAACCATAAGGTGTTCAAAGAGATCCGGTATCAAGCATCAAAGAACTAAAAATTATATCATTATAAATGAGGGGGAGTACAGATTGGGGACCAAAAACCCATCAATAAGTGAAGTGACATCCTCTTACAGAGGGATTGCAGCAAGGAGATGAGCCAATTAAGGTACAGTATAATAACAATGAAACATGCAACTTTCCTCTAGTTCTCAAGTGCTTCCTCCTTCCCACTATCATGATCCCAATTCTACCAGACAAATGCAGCTAGACCAGGGGATGTACACTGGAGATGGAAACATGGGGAATATAAGAAGATGATCCCTCAAGACGAGTGAAGGGAGTGATGATACTGGGAGGGTGGAGGGATGATGGGGTAGAAGGGGGAGCTGATTTCAGGGATCTACATATAACCTCCTCTCTGGGGTATGGACAATAGGGAAGTGGGTGAAGGGACACATTGAACAGTGTATGAGATGAAAAGGTAATAATGATTTATAAATTATTAGGGGTCATAGGGGAAGGGGGAGGGGAGGGGAAATATGGGGAACTGGTACTGGGAGCCTAGGTCGAGGGAGGATGCTTTGAGAGTGATGATGACAGCAAGTGTGCAAATGTGGTCTGCATACAATTGATGCATGTGTGGATCATAATGGGAGTTATATGAGCCCCCAATAAAATGATTTCTAAAAATCACTGGAAGAATAGTAGTAAATAAAATCAATAAACAAAAGCTTTTTCTTGTTCTAGAAAGATTGCAGAATGGTCAAGTTTACAACAGGCTGCCTCTGTAAGTTGTGTTTTTCCTTCACGGGGAGAGAGGCTGGATGGTGTTTTAGGCAGGAGAGATTTCTCAAGCAATTGATAGAGGGATTGCAATACATTAAAAACAGTTTGTTACCTGATATTTACCATTCCTCTAGAAAACTGCACCTTGATTTTCCTTTGGAAAAGCTATGTTCTCTCCTCTCAGCCTCTGTAGAGTGGAAATCTATGCAAGTACTTTCTCACTGATTTCTTCTTCTTTTAATCATTTTATTGGGGGCTCATGCAACTCTTATCATAATCCATACATACATCAATTGTATGCAAAACACATTTGTACACTGTTTTGTTATCTAGAAGAGCTTTCTTTACAAGCTCACTGAGAAATTTTAACTGGTTTGGGGTATTATAATGTACATGGATATGACACATACATCACCTGAGCAGAAGAGTTAAATTGATTTTTGTGCCAATTCCTGTTCTTTCCCTTTGCCTTCAAAATAAGCTGATCTCAGATAGGAACTGGTCTCTAACATGGGTGAAACAACACACAGTGGGATCCCAGAAGAGTCTGGCTACAATCAATTCATAGCTGCCAACATTCAACATTTGAGAAAAACACACAATAGAACTAACATGATGTGTTCCAGCTTCCCCTGTGGAGAAAGAGACAGTCTCCACCCATTGGTGTGAAGCTAGACATGGGAAGAAAGAGCTGATACCCCTTTCTTGTTACCATATAACTTGAAAACCAAGGCCAGGTGTGAAAGGAAACAAACCTACAACACAGAGAAGCCAGACCTTGATAGCACTTGAGCTTCAACCAAAATTCCATCAGATGCCTTCAAGTTGATACCCATTCATGGTGTTCCTGACTTTGGGCCTATTTTGCAATGTATAGGCTTTTTCTTCCAAGATATCTCCATGAAGTTGATCCACCAGCTTTTCAGTTAGCAGCTAAGCAAATTCTCTATTTTTGCAGACCAAGTTCTCTTCTGGACATTTCATTTATAGAAATCAGATTCCTCTTTTATTCAGGTCTATTTGTACTAGGTTTTCTGATGATTTCAACTAAAAGAATTACCATGGAAACAAATTCTAATTCTTGGGGTTCTGGATCTCTCAGACCTCCCCCTCTAGCCCCTCAAGAAATGAGGTCCTTTGAAACATTGGGCACAGTGATGTTTTGCTCTCGGCCAAAACACTCCTGAAGTCCTGGAAGCTTGCGACGCCCTAGGATCAGCCCTGCCTTAGAGTTATCTACTGACCTACATCAAGAGAATACATGCCAGAAGACAGCTGGATAATAGATTCTTCTAAAACCCGGCATGTGTTTCACTGTGCATATTCTCAGCCACAACAAAATAAAATTTAAAAATGGATGGAGGTAACCTTAGTTGTGTTACTGAGGAAAAACAGGAAGGTACACAGAGGATAAACCAGGAAAGCTTCCAGAAGGAGAGAAGTTCACTGCCTCTTTATTTGTTTGGTAATGTTTTTCACTATTAAAAGAAACTCACTGGCAAACTTTTGTGGGATCTCAGAAGGACTTTGATGTTTCTTCTGTATCTTGTAAGCTGAAGTCTTTCCCTCAGCCGAAATCACCAGTCATGATAGAAAATACTACCAGCCAGGAAGATACTTAACTCCGCCTTTTCTAGAATTTTATTTCTAAAAACTTCAATGACAATTTGATATACATGATTAATTTCTCCACCAATAGGCACTTCTTACTGAATTAAGCCTGAATTAAATAATACAAACTGACTAAACTATCAGGGCAAAAATCAATAAAACATCCTCTATGATAATTATAGCACTAATGCATTTATTTTCCACTTGGAGCATCAATCATAGTTAATGGGTATAAGTTGAAATTATTTTAATTAAAGGCATGTGGATTCTTTTGCCCTGAACAGTGAAGCATAAGAGATATCAGATCTAAGAAACAGGTTTTTAGTCAGGTTCTCTGAAGTCCTGAGGGCCTTTTAAAGTGGCTTGGGTCATTGTAGGAAGTAATGAGAGATACTAAATGTCAGAAATTCCAGGTTTCCCAGACTCATTTTAAAAGACAAAAAAAACAAAAAACAAACATCTCTGAATGCCAATTTATTTGAAAAATGGATTCTGTTACAACATAACTTAGAGGAATATGGAAAATAGGCAGAGAAGAATAATGAGTTTTAGCCACCATTGGTGATAATGGTTGGACAACTCAAAGAAGGTAATCACCCTCACTGAATTGTACTTGTAGAAACTATTGACCTGGTGTGTTTTTTGTGGGTGCATCCTCAAAAACAAACAAAAGAATGAATAGATTATTTTTGAAAGTGTATGACAAAATAGCCTTGTGAATAAAACAAATGATTAAAATGAAGTTCAAAGGAAGGAAGCTATTTGCCTAGTATCATCCGGATGTTCAGTGGCAGTACCAGGACAGAGGTTCATATGCTCAAATTCCCAAGCTAGAGGGTCTATCACTGAATCAGCCTTATACCTTTTATAGTTACAAAAAAAGATTCATTTCTTATGGCAAACAATATTTGAGGCTGCCTGTCCTAAGACATCATTGGGAAGGAAACTGCCTTGGCCCTCTATCTCTAAAGAGCCACACATGCCTTCTCTCTGGCTCAGGAATCTAGCTATAATGTTCCAAATAAGATTTTTCCCTTCTACAGGCCTCACTTATAAATTTGATTGGCACATAGCAGATGCTCAATCAGTGTTCATTTATTGAATGGCAAGGCAGGATCACAAAGAAGGCAGAGTCCACGCAGATCACCCACCTTTATCCATTAGAATCCTGACCCCTGTCCCAGAATTTCTTGGCAGCTAGAATTCTTGGAGTCAGAGTAAATTCCAGCCGACTGGAGGTGACAGATTTTGCTGTTACTTGTGTTATAACAAACAAACCTTTCAAAAAGCCTACTGTTCATAAAACACTGTCCTGGGCACCAAAAAGCTACCACATGATATAGAGCACTAACCACACCATCAAACTCTCAGGGGAAATACCAGAAAGTCCATTTCAACTCATAGCTAACAAGTAAATATCAAAAGAAAACTACTTATAACATTTTCAGTGCTGAAACTTTTTTTAAAAATTCATTCTACTGGGCTGAGCCCCGGTGGTGTAGTGGTTGTGCGCAGGACCGCGGCCCACTGGGACGGAGGTTCAATTCCAGCAGTGGGGCTGGCCTCCTACTCCCACCACCGGAGAGCAGTGATGTCCAAAACAAAACAAAATCATTCTACTGGGGTTTCATAAAGCTCTTAACACAATCCATACATACATTCATTGTGTCAAGCACATTTGTACATTTGTTGCCATCATCATTTTCTTTCTACTTGAGCCCTTGAGATCAGCTTCTCATTTTGCCCTCCCCCACCCTCTCTTCCTCATGAATCCTTGATAATTTATAAATTATTATTATCTTTTTAATGTCTTACACTGACCAATGTCTCCCTTCACCCAATGTTCTGTTGTCCATCTCCTGGGATGTAGATAGATCATTGTGATCTGTTTCCCTTTTCTTCCCACACCTTACTCTTACCTTCCTGGTATCACTACCCTCATTATTGGTCCTGAGGATTTTATCTGTTCTGTTTTCCCTGTGTTTCCAGCTTTTATCTTTACCCATGTACATGCTCTCATCTAGCCAGATTTGTAAAGTAGAATTGAAATCATGATAGTTGGGGGGAGGGGTAGAGGAGGAAGCATTAAAGAACTGGAGGAAAGTTGTATGTTTCATCAGTGCTATACAGCAGACTGACTGGCTCAACTCTTTCTTGTGACCCTACTGTAAAGGAATGTCTAGTTGTCTACAGTTGGCCTTAGTTTTTTTTTTGTTCTAGATGACCTTAGATTTTTTTGTTCTGGGTCTTAGGTGTCTGATACCTGACCCCATTGATCCTCAGGATCACATAGGCATGTGTCCTTCTTCCATGTGGGCTGTGTTGCTTCTCAGCTACACAGTAACTTGTTTATCTTCAAGCCATTAAGTCTCCAGATGCTTTATCTTTTGATAGCTGAGCACCACAGCTTTCTTTCTTTTTATCACTGCTGATATATATTTATTGATGCAAAAAAGCACAACTAATAAAAGCTGAGACCTTTAGATTTTATTCATCTCCAATAATTTGTGCTTAGATTTTTTTACTTCAGCATAAAAGATTAAGATTTCTCACTGGTCCTGGAGGGATCATCTGTCTTGGATTTCCTTTGTTTTGGGCTCCTATCTGTGTCAATATATATTGCTGGTCTAGCCAGGTTTGCGAGGTAGAATTGGGATCATGATAGTGGAAAGGAGGAAGCATTGAAGAACTAGAGGAAAGTTGTATGTTTTATCATTGTTACAATGCAATGATAAGTAGTTTATCCTAAGTAGGTTGTCTCCTCCATGTGACCCCTTTGTAAGGAGAAGGTCATTACCTACAGATGAACTTTTGGTCCCCAACCTGTACTCCCCCTACTTTACGCTAATGAAATTTGTAGTTCCTTGATACCTGATACCGTCAACACCTCGTGGTCACATAGACTGGTGTGCTTCTTCCAGGTGGATTTTGTTCCTTCTGAGTTAGATGACCATTTGTTTTTCTTCAAGTCTTTAAGACCCCAGAAGCTATATCTTTTGATAGACAAGCACCATAATCTTTCTTCACCATATTTGCTATGCACCCATTTTATCTTCAGAGATCCTGTCAGGAAACTTAGAACCTTGGAACATCAGGTTAGTAGAACAAAGTGTTCTCGTGTTGAGGGAGTACTTGAGACCCAATACTTAATGGTACCTTAATAGTTAACATATAGATATATGTGCATAAATTCATTTTCCTATCATTATATGTAAATATATTTGCATATGTACATGCCTGTATTTAGGCCTCTATAAATGCCCTTTGCCTC
>PVJH01008626.1:0-84185 GCA_004026705.1 Nesogale talazaci | reverse complement strand
GTTGCTTGTATGGTGTCAAGAGCCTTAGCTCTGCTCCTCGAACCGTGCTCTCTGTTCTGGATCAGCTCCACTCAGAGCAGTCCGAGGAGGGTTCTGATGATAGACCCAGCGATGGTGGGGACGGCAGCAGTGGTGAGTAGCTGATTTCTGGGAGGGTGCGAGAAGTGTTTTAATCCCTCGACAGCTAAACCGAACAGTCATCCCAAGAAGTACACCGATGACCCCCATGACTCTATTTTCTGAATCAGGAAGCCTACAAAGAGAGGAAAAGAGACTTGTCCTGAGTTTCTCAGCTGCTCGGGGGTTGAATTGGAGTTCAGACTCCAGCAGCAGGGTGTATGCATCGTATCAACCGTTCCCCAACCCCAAGCGAATTCACCCAACTGGTTTCCGACTGTGTCCCACCATCACCAGGCATGGGTTCCTCTCACATAATTCCCTCTCACATAATTTCTCACTTGGGTTTAGATTGTTTATAGACTCGTACCCTGCACACCACACAGAAGGTCCTCCCTTCGGGTTCCAGGGAAAACCAAGCAAACTTGTTGAAGATCTGAGGCTTCCTGAGGAGGAGCCCTGGTGGCATCGTGGTGATGTGTTGAGGTATCACCTACAAGGTCAGCAGTGTGAAACCACCAGCCGTACTGTGGGAGACAGGCAGGGCTTTCTCTCCCATAAAGAGCGGCAGTCCCGGCATTCTACAGGCACAGTTCTGCTCTGTCTTCTAGGAGCTCTGGGACTCAGAATTGACTTGGTTACAGTGAGTTTGGCTTTGTTGGGTTTGCTACCTCATTGTGCTTCGAGAAGTACCAGTGTTACGTTGCCTCTTCTTTTCCTTCCTGTTTAAAGAGTTGCCGATATGGAATATAATTGAGCGCAAAAGCCACAATTGACAGGTCAAGTGGTATCGTCTCCAGGAGAAGGCGGGAGGAAAGGAAGTGAGTGTTAGCAAACCAAGGGACGAGGAAGCAACAACTGATCGTAAATCGACAGCAAGGAGGGCATAGGATTTTGGGTGGGATTGATTAAGTGCAATGTAGCCAAGAGGAATTAATGAAAGCAAAATGAAGGTTGAACATGATAGTGGAACAAGAGGAAAGTAAGAGGAAATAGAGGAAAGAACTAAGAGGCAAAGGACATTTATCGAGGTCTTAATACAGGCATATACATATGTAAGTATATTTATAATGATAAGGAAATAGATCTATGTGCATATATCTATGTTATGTATTAAGATAGCAGACTGACTTTGGGCCTCTCTTCATGGACTCTCTCATCACAAGAATACTTTGTTTTAATAACCTGGCAATCTGTGATGCTCACCTTCCAAACACAATCAATGAAGACAAAATGGGTGCATAAGCAAATGTGGTGAAGAAAGATGCTGGTGCTTGGCTATCAAAAGATATAGCATCTGGGGTCTTAAAGGCTTGAAGATAAACAAGTGACCCTTTGGCTGAGAAGAAACAAAGCTCACATGGAAGAAGCACACCCAGCCTATGTGATCCATGGGATCAGGTATCAGGCATCAAAGACCCAGAACAAAAAATCATATTGGTGTGAATGGGGGCAGGGCAGAGTGGAGACCCACAGCCCCTCTGTAGACAATGGATTTTCCCTCACAGAAGAGTCACAAGGAAGAGAGAAGCCAGTCAGGGTGGAGTACAGCATGGATGAAGCATGCAACTTTCCTCTAGTTCTTTAATGCTTCCTTCCTCCCACTGTCATGACACATTTCTATCTTATAAATCCGGCTAGACCAGAGCATGTACACTGGTACTGATAAGAGTTGGAAACACAGCGAATCGGGGACAGATAATCCTCTCAAGACCAATAATGATAGCAATGATACCAGGAGGGTAGGGGGACGGTGGGGAAAGAAAGGAGGAACCGATCACAATGATTGACATATAATAATGTTTGTGCAACATGAAAAGTATAATCGATGGCCCCTCATTCTACAAGTAGAAGTTGTGGAACTGCAGAATGTTTTGTTGTGCATATGTTTATCACAATTAGAAAATAATATGATTACATGAATAACAATGAGTACAAAGAAGAAAACGTAGAATTAAATATAGTGGCAGTTGTACAACTCTTCTTGATATGATTGAATTAGTGAATTGGGGGGGCGGGGATCTGCTTACAAATTGGATGTAACCTAACCATCAAAAAGATAAAAGGGAGTCGGTTGAAACATTGGGATAGCCTAAAATTGATAAATTTCCAGAATATTTTAGATGGGTTGTGTTATTTTAAAAAAAGACATTGAGTGAACTATCATCACTTCTATGGCCTTACCATTTTTACCATGTTCTCAGAGATTGTATGCAGAAAGGCGGGGTGGTAGCCCTGTTGCTGTGGAAGCATCTGTTGGCATGTGATTGTTTTAGTACATGTGAGTTTAGTGTCAGAGGTCTCAAGGAAAGCAAAATAAGAACAGTGGAAACAGAGAGATAAAAGGAGTGAGCAAAAGGAAGAAAATGAGGGGAAGACAAAGATAACGCACACCAACAAAGAGAGTGTGCAGAAAGAAAGCACACATGATATGACACGCTTTATTCCTGATGCTCAAGAATAGTTAGAGTCTGCAGATAAAAGATATCAACCCAAGGAAAGAGAAAAAGCTGTGATTCTCTTTAGAGATGCCAAAGTGACAGTCAGTTTAACATTTGCTCCAAATTAAGGCTGTAAGGGAACCTTGTGAGCACGAAGCCCTCAGACACCAGAAGCTTGCAGGGAAGAAGGAGAAACACGAAGGCAAGCTGTTCTGTCTCAGTACTAATGCTTAGCACTTTCCTCTAATTTCTAGCCCATGTAAATTTGACAAGAAACAGATGCTAAGTATAAATATTGAAAAAGAGAGAAAATTATTACCATTATTTTTAGATGAAGCCACTAGCAGATAATAGGGAACCCAAGAGAGCTAACTGAAATGTCCATAAACAAATTAGGTTATTGAAGTAACTTGTTTCAAAATAAATTCCAGTGGACTTTCTTTTTTTCAATTTTTGACTTTTAGTCTTATATTCTTTTTTAGAAAAACATTTTATTGGGGGCATATAGAACACTTACCACAATTCATCCATCCATCCATTGTGTCAAGCACATTTGTCCATTTGTTGCCATCATCATTTTCAAAACATTTTCTTTCTACTTGAGTCCTTGGTATCAGCTTCTCATATTTTCTTCTCCCCATCCTCTCTCCCTCATTAACCCTTGATAATTTACAAATAATTTTTTTCATGTCTGTTACTGACCGATGTCTCCCTTGACCCACGCTCTGTTGTCTATCTTCCTGAAAAGGAGTTGTAGGTAGAACATTATGATTAGTGGTTCCCCTATTTCCAGCCCCCCTTACCCTTCCCTCCTGATATAGATACTCTCAATTTGGGTCCTGAGGGGTTTGTCTCCTGGATTCCCTGTATTCCCAGCTCTTATCTGTAGCCATGTACATCCTCTGGTCTAGCTGGATTTGTAAGGTATAATTGGGGGCATGATGGAGGGGGCGGGGGCGGGGGAGAGGCAGCATTAAAGAACTAGAGGAAAGTTATATATAACAGCAGCAACTATTCAGAGATTTTAACAATAGAAGTGGGAATTCAAGAGATTCTTGTACATATGTACAAAGAATGCAAAGATATGCAGAAAGAAAACACACATTTATTTCTGGTGCTCAAAAATATTTAGATTCCTCATTCTCTGGAGAAAAGTAAAAATCCTTAATGAATGTTACTTGAAAACTTAATTGACAACTTGGAAAAGCATGCTTGACTTCTATTTCACACTGTACCCACAAAAGAAATTTCAGATGGAATGAAGCCATCATGTAAAATAGACCATCAAGACGCTGGAAGAAAATGTAAATAAATGCATACTTATTTTTAGGGTGATGAAAAGAAACTCATGAATGTTTTTAAAGTGAAAAGAAAACAAAGCGATGAAAAGAATGTACTACATTATAATTTTAAGCTTCTACCTGCACACGTGCCTGTGTGTGTACCTGTAGGTAAACGGCAATCAACAAACTGTAAGTATTATTTGCAATGTATGCGTCAAGTGGACAGTAGCCTGAATCTAAAAAGAGCGCTTTCAAATCACTAGGAAAAGAGAAGACGTTCATTGGAAAAGGGGTCAAGAATATGGCCCAACATCAAAATGAGAACTTGAAGAAATGACCAGTAAGCAGGGACAGAGTTTTCAGTTCCAAACAAATGGAAGACAGATCAGTCAGGAGTGAGATTAAGCTAAACCCCACTACCCAGAACCCCCAAGGCTACAGGACACAATAGCCCATGATCATCTGGCCATACAGGGGAAGCTTCACTACAGTAAATGTGCTTTGCTTTGTACCTGGAAATTCTTCTTCTTCTTCTTCTTTTTTTTTTTTTAATGAGAGAGACTCATTGAGAAAGGCATTCCAAGGCAGTGTCCATGAGCAGTCATTTATACTTAGGGAGCCATCCCCTCTGTCCCAAGAGCAGCAGTGGATTCATCTCCTCCGTGCCACATTAATGGAAGTGTGTCTCCTTCTCGAAACTGTGAACATAGGTGTGTAATAGTGCTCGGTAATTTGCCCTCCGGCCAATGATTCCAATCTGTTTGGAGTAGGAAAGGCTACATTGCAGACATAAGACTGTAAGAGGATAGGTGGTTATCCTCATGACTCGAAAAACAGGCAATTCACCGATCTATTCACAAGCTAAGTCCACAAGTCCATGGGCATGGCATACTGGGACTGAATGACGACATGATTCTAGCAGTTCCCTTTGCTCCCCTCTGTGACCCCCACCCCCACCAGGGGAGAGGAACAAAAGCACTGAAGAAGTCAGTGCTGACTCCTGCTGATGGTGGAGAGTTGGAGACGTCCCACACCCGAGTGTCAGCAGGGAGATTTGATGTCCAGCCTTCTCTACGCCTCCACTCTTGTGTTAGCCATTTGGAGCCTGGGTTGCAGAATGGGTTATACCTTTGGCTGCTAACTGCAAGATCAGCAGTTTGAAACCACCCGCTGCGCCCCAGGAGAAAAATGACACTTTCTACTTACTTAAATTTTCACCTCAGAAACCTGCAGTTCTCCCCTGCCCTATAGCGTCTCTCTGAGTCAGAATGAACTCAAGGACAGTGAGTTTGGAGTTTAAACTTTCTCCCAAATTCACATTTGCTTCATCAAAAGGGTTCATTTTCTTCATGAACTCATATACTGTAAGTCTGTCTCCATTCAAAATGTACAGCACAAGTTGGTACGTATCTAAACTGGTCGTCTACTTAGGAATTTAGAATTAGTGAGCAGGCTTGATTGTAGGATTCCACAAAATGTAACAGCTTACAGGATGAATAAAGCCTTCCAGAGTCCTACACAAATACCTAGGAGGTGGTAGTTTTAAGCAGGAATAGCAAAATCTGACCCCTTGGGAGCTTAAGGATGTATGTAGAATGTTTGGGAAGACCCATGCATAACTAATTGGATATCCACATACTGTCTTGTGACTGGGTGACCGAAGGAGTCTTAGACTTGTGTGTGTGTGTGGTTTTGTTTCCTCCCCAGGGAAGCTTTGTCGCATGCATGATTGCCATCCTGCGCCAGATGGATGACAGCCACTACAGCCACTACATCAGCACTTTCAAGACCAGACAAGACATCATCGTAAGTTGCCTCCGTTGGGTCTTTGTAATCTCACATCAGCAAAAGCGTGATCACAAGCAAAATGAGTCAGGTATGGTGGGGGTGAAGGTGTCCCTTCTCATCCACCGTCAGTGCCGGGTGTCTCTCTCTACCATATGTGGAAAATGGATTTGAAGAAGGATACCATGCATGCAGGAAAAATTCATCAGGCAACTCCCTATATCTTTTGAACCTAGAGCCCTTATTTTAGATAATTTGGGAGATCTTTTTCTCCCCCCCCCCCCTTTTATTCCTGTGTGAATAGAAGATTTGCGTTGAGGGGCAATAGTTGCTTGTGGCAGGCCAGGCTTTTAGAAAGCTTTCAGCGGGCTGGTGGATATCGCCAGCAGGAGCCCTGGTGTCACGTGGTGACAACACTCAGCTGCCACCTGAAAGGTGTGTGACAGCTGCTCTGTGGGACGGACATGTGGCTGTTGGTTCCCAGCCTGGGAAAGCGTCTGGAGCGGTTCTGCTCTGTCCCACTCGATCCCTGTCAGTCAGAAAGTCAGTCAATGAGTGTGGGTCCTTGTGCTATGCAAGGGGTTCCAGAAGCAGAGGTCTTCAGATGTGGCTGAGACCATTATTTTCAGTGTCCCTTAGAAAGAAAACAAGAGGTGGCTGCTTCTCCTGACAGTGTTTGGAAGTTATCTTCAGCCTTGTGCCTTACATAGGAAATTGTCCTAGCAGTTGCTTTTAAACATAGACAGAAATGCAGCCAAACACACATGGAAATGCAGCCCAGAAGGCTTGGAGCCTACCTTGGAGGGGACTGGTCCCGATCATTACAATGGCCATGAGCGTGCAGTGGATCCAACAGGACTGTGAGAGGCACCAGTGGTGGTCCTTGCTCTGGATAAGTCCTCACCTCTCCCTGGCCAGGCCAGCCATCCTCCTGTCAGTGTATATTATCCTGACAGTGTCCAGCCAGCACATGTGGAGAGCCACCCCCTGCCGTTTTCTGCTAGTCGCCCTGCCTGCCCATGGGGCTCCCCTGATGGACACACTAAACTCTCACAGTGGTGTATTGGACCCCGCGGCTGAAGGGGAAGATCTAAGAGGGACTTTCCATGTGCACTTTGAGGTTGTGATAGTCTCTGGCAGGCAACGTGCCGCAGGGACCTGTCGCAATGACAGTGCAGTTCAGTGTGAGGGAAGCGATGGAGCAGGAGCAAATGGGATTGAGAGGAGAAGCTAGGAGTTTGAATGTTTCCTCCTCGATCGGAAGGTGCTGGCTTGAGCAAGAGCACAGGCATTTGAAGCCCTCAGCGCAGCGCTGGTTTGAATTCTGACTGTCCCGGGTTGGGGTGTGACATTTGGGGCATGTTATTTTATCTCATGTAACCTCAGATCCCTCGCATGTAAAATAATACCCACTTGAAAGGTTAATGTGAACACGAGTTTAACGGGTGTGTGGAAAATGCCTAGCTGTGTCCTTGGCACATAGTTAAGTGCCCGTGAAAAGCTGCCACTTAAGAAACTAACCCTACTTCGTTTCTTTTCATTGACTGTAAAACTAAGATAAAGCGATTCCCATGCTGCATTAATAAATTTAGCTTTGCTCTGAAAGTAGGCAGAGCGAGGGAAGCGTATGACTCAAACTTCAATACTTAGACTTCATTTGTCACAACCAAGGTAGGATATGCCACATACATGAGGGTCTTTCATAAAATTCATGGAGAAAAAAATGTAACCCAAAGATAATGGAGCTTTTCCATGAACTTGTGAAGTCCCGTTGGTGTTCCGTTGGTGTTCTCTCACTCCCTGGTTCTCAACCTTCCTCATGCCGTGACTCTTTAATACACTTCCTCATGTGATAGGGACCCCCCCCCCAACCATACCATTATTTTTGTTGCTATTTCATAACTGTCATTTTGCTACTGTTATGAGCCAGACACCCCTGTGAAAGGGTTGTCCGACCTCCAGAGGGGTCATGTCCCACAGACTGAGAACCGCTGCTCAAAAAAAAAATATTACCCCATGAGGAAGCTGAGGCCTAGAGCTTCCTATGCAACTGTCCTCTAGTACTTAAATGCTTCCTCCCTCTTCCCCACCCCGCCCACTATCATGACCCTAATTCTACCTTACAAATCTGGCTAGACCAGAGGATGTACACTGCAATGGATAAGAGCTGGAAACACAGAGAATAGGACAGATAAACACCTCAGGATCAATCATGAGAGTAGCAATACCAATGAGGGGAAAGGGAAGGTGGGGGGAATATGGGGAACCAATTACAATAATCTACTTAGATCCCTCTCCCAGGGAGTCAGACAAAAGAACAATGGGTGAAGGGAGACAGTGGTTGGTATAAGACACCAAAAAATATTATAGCGTTCATCGGGGAGGGATGAGGAGTGAGGGGGTAAAATGAGCTGATACCAAGGGCTCAAACAGAAAGAAAATGTTTTGAAAAGGATCCTGGCAGCATATGTTCAATGTGCTTGACACAATGGATGCATGCATGCATGGTGATAAGAGCTGTAAGAGCCCCCAATAAAATGAGGGAGTTAGCCAGCTTTTCCAACAGTCCCTGGGATTATCATTAGAAATAAAGCCAAGACCACCTCCCCCATTCTCCCCTGGTGGCGTGCTTCACGGCAGCAGCATCTAAATCCTAAGGTGCCAAATGCTTAGTGTAGGGCTAGAGAAATTAGATTTTCATTCTCAAGAATCTCAAAGGAAATGCCCAAGATTTAGTAAACTAATAAAAAGTTTTCACATTTTTAAAAGCTTTGATACATTACTTGATTTTTTTTCTACTTCTGAATTACTCTTTGCCCACAGCCCCCCTTTTAAGTAAAATTGCTGGTTTCTGTATATAGTCGTAGGTGCTGATGTCCTAACGGCTGCAGTCATCACAATTCATTGTTAAATTCTCAGCTCCTGCACTGTTGAGGACCCTTCCTTAGTCAGGGGATTTCGTGTAAAGTGCTACAACAGGAAGCAGCATGGCTTGTACATCCGTCGCCCAGTTATCTACTCTAGCCTTAGGGATAGAGAGCTGGCGTCATTTATTTAGGCCAGGGGTCCTCAAACTTTTTAAACGGGGGGCCAGTTCACTAACTCTCAGACCATTGGAGGGCCGGATGCTATTTATAAAACAAACAAAAAAGGCTATGAACAAATTCACTGCGGGCCCAGCATGTGTCGCCTGTTAAGCAGGACAGCAGCTGTGGCAAAAACATCCGGCGGGCTGGATACATGTCCCTGGTGGGCCACATGTGGCCCGTGGGCTGCAGTTTGAGGCCCCCTGATTTAGGCTACGTGTTTCCCCAGAGTTTGTTGCTCAGTTCTTTTGAAGTGAAGTGGAG
Source organism: Nesogale talazaci (assembly GCA_004026705.1). Taxonomy (NCBI): domain Eukaryota; kingdom Metazoa; phylum Chordata; class Mammalia; order Afrosoricida; family Tenrecidae; genus Nesogale; species Nesogale talazaci. The sequence continues at coordinate 75,209 of PVJH01008626.1, read as the reverse complement.
TAGGTACATTCAGGTATCCCTGGGCAGCAGAGAGCAGATATGGACTCTAAGCTTGCGGTGCAAACACCCGCCTGCGTATCTTAACCTTTCTTCTGCTTCCTAGTTCCCACACCAGTTAGCTGAGTCCTGTGCTTTCCTCAGCCTCAGTTTAAACCGCTCCTAAGACGCAGGTGAAGGTGTAACCTTCTCTTCCTCCAAAGGCTCCCAGGAGGTGGTGATGGTTGTAAGAATGTGTTCTCTCCCTAGTCTCCTTCATGGAGGCAGCTGTTGCTCGGCGGTTCGAGAAGGCTTGTCCTGGTACATTGATCCTCCCTGTGCACGTGCTGGAGGAACGGCTTGTCGAAGTGGCCCAGTTCTCCACCCCTTCTTCCTTTGTTCTCTGTAGGACTTCCTCATGGAAACCTTTATTATGTTCAAGGACCTCATTGGAAAGAACGTTTATGCCAAAGATTGGATGGTCATGAATATGACGCAGAACAGGTAAGCTGGCCCCGGGCGGCAGTCCCTGAAGCGTTCCAACACTTGGAGCTGGCACCCAGCGGCATGCCCTGTGTGAAGGGATGTCTTGGCCTCGGGTCTGGCATCTATAACCTAAGGCTGTTCCCTGGGCCGTGATCTGTGCCTGGGTTCAGGATCATGAGACCCCTCTGAGCCACTCTGTTGTTTCCACTCGGCTCTTTACTCCGTCTCTAGAGGCTGCTCTGCTCCCTGCTTGCCCACAGACGGTCCTCAGCGCCTGCTCTGCCGGGAGCCTCCACGTGGCTCCTTCACTGGCATCCAGGGCCCCTGCAGCCCGGCCCCAGCAGCGTTTCCAGCCGTATCTGACCCTCCTTCTCTCACACCTGAGCTCTCCCTGAACGGACCTCTTCCCTGCTTCCAGACCTGTTCCCTGCTGCCCCACATGCCACTTCTCCACTCCATCATCTCCACCCAATCCTTAACGCCATCTCTGAAGGAAGTCTTCCTAACCCGGATGCCATCCTCTCTCCCACGAATCCCCCATGCGCCTTTGAAGCCTTCGCGTAAAATGTTCTGAAGTTTGTAGGTAGTACACTTCTCCCACCAAGTTGTACACCTGTTAGACTCGAAAGCATGTAGTGTCTGCGGACACACGGGCCGAGCCAGCCCCCTGCAGTCACTGGCCTGCAGCAAGTCCTTGTGGAGTGGAAATGAAATGAACTGGAGTTCTATGGGATTGGAAGAGTTTTAGGCGTTTTTAAAGAGACAAATAAGGTCTTTATAATAATGAACATGTATGAGCATGATCTTAATTATAATGAGTGTATATGTTCATTATATTAGTTTAATTAAGTAAAATCATTACTATAATTATTATTTTTTAGTCCTACATGCTTCTGAACATTCTTTGCTACTGTCCACACGTGGGTAGATTAGAGAAATAATACGTCAGTCACCCTACTCTTTAATATGTAACCAGCTCCCCCGCCCCAGTTTGAGTTTGGGAAGTGCAGCTAGAGCGTCTCAGCTCAACCTCTCGCTCATGTGTGCTTCAGCCTTGAGTGGCTTTTTTAGTCCATTCTAAAAACGTGGCACAAGACCTCTTGAGAATGTTGGAAAGCAGCGAGGTTACTTTGAGGACTAAGATTCCCCTGATCCAAGCCACGGTGTTCTCGATTCCCTCACATGCATGAGAGTTGGACATTGAAGAAGGAAGACTGGAAAGAACCAATGCCTGGGAACTGCGGTGCTGGAGAAGAATATCGACGGTACCCTGGGCCGCGAAAGGCACCATGAAGGGCTGCAAGGATAAACAGGTCTGCAAGGATAAACTTCTTCTCCTGAAGAAGTCTTTCAGGAGCAAGGATGGCAAGACTTGGTCCTACATCTTTGAAGGATCTCTGGAGAAGGACCTTGTGCTTGCTAACGTGGAGGAACCAGGGAACAGAGGGCAGATTGGCATAGTGGCTGCAGCAGTGGGCTCAGGGTGACCCGGGAGCAGGCCGTGTTTCATTCGCCTGTGCACCTAGGGTCGCTTCAGTGAGAGCCCACTGGGGCATCCAGCAACAGTATGAAACGCGGTGTCTCTCCCCTCATCTGTTGACTGCACACTTTCTCTCAATTCCTCGATAGATCCACAGGACTGAGGCATCCACATCCAAGTTTTATTTTGTTGTTGACAGAGGGGAGGATGTTCCATTGAGCTCAGGGGTGCGCTCTTGATCCAAAGCTTCCTTCCTCAGGGTGTTTCTTCGTGCCATAAACCAGTTCACGGAAGTGCTCACAAGAGGCTTCATGGATCAGGCGAGCTTTGAGCTGCAGGTAAGCCCGTGGTTCACTTCCAGTTGGGAAAGCATCCCCAGGAAACCTACGGCTGCCCATAGAAAGCGGTCTTGGCTTTCCCTCCGCCATGCAGCCCACGTTCCCTGCATTTCTATAGGCCCCAGAGCGCGTATTGATGGTGAAGGACTTTTGCTGTGGCGTGTGCCTTTGTTCGACAGGTCTCTGCTAGCCTGTTCATCCACTGCATTGTTTATTGTTTCAATGGCATCTTTCACGGTACTCTTTGTTTGTTTGTTTTTGGGGGGGCATCACTGCCCTCAGGTGGTGGGAGTAGGAGGCCTTTGCTCCATGGAGCTGGAATCGAACCTCCATCCCAGTGGCCCGCAGTCCCGCGCACGACCACTACGCCACCCGGGCTCAGCCTCACAGTACTCTTAATGTCTGCATGCAGTCCAGGATGCAGGTCATCTCTGGTCTATTTAATCAAGCTCTCCTTTTTTTGTTTTTTTTTTGTTTTGCTTTTGTTTTTAATCAAGCTCTTCTTATGAACAATAGATTGCTTCCATTTTCTGTTATGTTAAACAGCACTGCGGTAGCCTTCCTGGTTATAGGCATTTGAAATTACCCATGTGATTTAATTAGGATAAAACCCTAAAAATAACTATTAATTCAAACATTTGGCGAAGTTTCCTGGCTTTTGAAATACATGGCTGAATGACTCACTACAAAGAAAAAGCGTTCCGGCATATATTCCTGCCAGCTGTTTTTCTTTCTCCCAGAAGTAAAGACAACTATAGTAAGATAAAATAAATCTTACTAAAACTTACGGGTAATATTCCACTTAGAAGACTGAATAATTGAATTGCAAGAAAGAAAAAGAAGTCAGCTGGGGGGTTTGTGAGGGGTGTCTCTGTTTGGTTTGGTTTTCATGAATTCCTGGCGAAAGGTTCTCCTCTTTGGCGCTGTGTAACTGTGACCCTCAGTAATGTTATTTTCCATTTGTTTTCACCCACACAATTAATTTTGCACAGCTCTGGAACAATTACTTCCATTTGGCAGTGGCGTTTCTCACCCACGAGTCGCTTCAGCTTGAAACCTTCTCAGAAGCCAAGCGCAGCAAAATTGCCAAAAAGTAAGTGTCCTTGCGAGCTTCGTTTACAATGTGGGAATCTGATTCTTTTGTTTCTACTCAGAGCACCAGTTCTGGTATCGAACAGATGACTGTTCAGTGACTGTTCCTGAAGCCAGTGAGCTAGACCTTCAAATAATCACTAGTCCACATCCAAGTTGAACCCACTTCTTTCAGGGTCCTGCTCATTTACATAACAAACCCTCTTGTTCCTGAAAGGAAGGAGTCCTGTGAGCACAATGGTGAAGGGTGAGCCAGACGGCAGGTGGCTCAAACCCAGCAGCAGCGCAGATGTGAGTGCTGGTGTCCATGACCATTACAGCCTGGGAAACGCTGTGGTACTGTGTCCTGTGAGGACCTAAGGTAACAGATACCTGGAGAGACACTTGGGTGAACCAGAACTCCATCTGCTGGCAGTTTATCCAAATTGCAGGCACAGTGGCCTCTACTTCCCTAGTGCTGCGGACCCCCAGCCTCCTTTGGCACAGTTGCTATCCCTCCCGGTCCTGTCACCAAAGAAGCCCAAACTGAAAAATAGTGCCCCAAATGCCCTCTGGACCCTTCGCTTGGAATTAAAAATGAAGTTACTTCAGAATGGATGAGAGATTTAGGGGAGTTCTTCATTGCTGTCATCTCTGCTTTAGCATTCATCAAGAGCCTAGGAACGTGGGGGTTTTGTAGTTAGAAATAATTTAAGAAAGCAACTCATTTAGTGGCGGTGAAATTTTAGTTCAGTTCCCAATTGGGATAGCTGGGATGTAAGGGGAATTAACTTCCCTTTGTTTTCTCACTAAAAACACCGAGAGATTTCATGATTGAGTATGTTAAAAGATAAGAGTAAATCCTATTGGTTTTTGTTTTTTTTTAAGGCATCACTGCCCTGGTGATAGGAGTAGGAGGCCCAGCCTTTGCTCTTGTGAGCGGGAATTGACCTCCATCCCAGTGGGCCGCAGTCCCATGCACAACCACTACGCCACCGGGGCTCAGCCCCTCTTGGGTTTTTTAAGTGTATTTTTTTATTATAAGGTTATTTGAGGTTTTAAGTTTGGCATATAACCCATATATCATACAATTTAATCATTTAAGCTTATTAGAAAGTTGCGTATATTTGAAAAAAAAGTTGTGTGTTATCACTGCTATCAGTTACAGAACACTTTCTTTCTTGTTTTCATTATCATTAGCGCCCTCTTACCCTAATCTTTAGAACTATTTTTTTTCTAATTTATTATTACTATTATTTATTTCTTTGGGGGGCTAGGGCATCACTGCCTCTGGTGGTTGTGGGCGCCACCCAGTGCCGCTCCCGAGAACCGCTGCTGGATTTGAACCACCAAGCCCGCAGGCCGCAGTCCCGCACTCAACCACTTAGGCCACCAGGGCTCAGCCTATCCCTAGAACTATTAATCCAGTTACTTACTGTCTAGATTTGCCTATCCAGAATTTCATATGAATAGAAACATACAAAAATGAAAATAAAGAAACTCAACCACAATACCAAAATAGAATACAGAAAAACTTCAGTTGAAAAGATAATAGAAAATAATAGAAATTGGGACAAATTTTAAATGGGACAACACAGAGGAAAAAAATGATACGGATGTTGAATTTTTGTAACTAATGATATCTGAATTAGCCCACTTTCCAGAGCTCTCTGCCTGCGAGCACCGCCGTTCACCTCCCTGGTCCCGGGCAGAGGGGACTCCACTCACTCGGAGCGGGGAAGCTGTACGTGGCTGTTGGGCTTCCCCTGCCTTCCCTAAATGCCTGAAAATGGGCCACTCGGGATAAAAATCAGTCCTGTTTTGCCAAGTTCTCTCCTGTGTAGGTAATTGAGACTCTTCATTTATCATGTGGCAGTGTTGTTAGCCTATAATTCACATATCATCTAATTTGATGATTTGAATATATTAAAAGGTTAAGCACTTGGGAAGCGTATTTTTAGATAGATACCATGTTCTGATTCATCAGCATCTCTAAAGGGGCGCTACAGCTTCTTCGAGGATTTGACTTTTCTTAACCATAAGAGAAGTCAGTTAATAGAAAATCGGATGTGTAAAGTAGCATTGGCATGAACAATTCTAGTTTTAGCCAAAAGAAACTATAACTAGGAATATACATGACTCATCTAGAACTATGTATGTTTATGGGCAAAGTCCAAACCTGGAATATAAAAGCAATAAATACAATGAAGGCTATGAAAATGTTCATGGTTTTTTCCCGACACTCTTCTTGCTTTTCGTAGCAACAGAATCAACCCTTGGGATTACTGCTGCTAGGTGCCATCCCCTCCGCTCTCAGGCCTCACCACCGTCCAGCGTAGAGCAGAGGACACACTGCCCCCTCTCCTACCCACCACCCTCACCAGCCCGGCCTGCTGGAGCCTGACCTGGCAGCTGCCCTTCTCAGTCCCTCGCATTGAAGTCTATTACATAGCAGACATTGACCACACACACCTATCTAATATTAGTCATACAGTTAGGCTATGTATTTAAGTTAAAGGAGTCATGAAAGAAATGTGAGATGTGGTTTCTAATCTGACTTCTAAACTCACCTCTATAAAAAGAAATTTGAAAAAAGAAAATGTGCGGGGCATTGGTGACAGGAGTCCAGTGATGTAGAGAATTGGTTATGTAGGAGATCTCAACCTTCCTAATGCCATGACCCTTTCATACAGTTCCCCATGCTGTGGTGACCACACTTGTGAGTGTATCTGTATGTGGGCAGACCCACCTGGAGGCAGATAGGGAAGCGGGGTCTTGGATCCTAAGACCCCTATGAAAGGGTTGTTCCACCCCCAAAGGGGTGTGACCCCAGATTGAGAACCGCTGGATTATAGAATGGGGTGAAGATAATTTTGGGTTCCCCTGGATTGGCGCGCCCCCCCCCCACCCTGCACCACATGATCTAAGGAACCCTGCTGGCTTTGTGGTTATGTGTTGGGCTGCAGCGATTCTCTCCTGTTGGACCAGCACCGTCTCCCTTTGGGAATCCCCTTGTTCCCGGTGTAGTGTTGGGTAGCCTCAAACACAGATTTTTTTTTAAGAGAGACTCGGGTGATTCTGATCCACTCTCCCCAGAAGTCCATCAGTCCAGAGCAGTTAGGTCCGTTTCTTTTTTGTCATGGCTTCTCTGCAAGAGGTGTTCATTCCACCCAGACCTGCCATGCGATCCTCACATCACCCTCTTAGTCTGTTGCTGTTTGATTACCCAAAAAGCAAGGTAAGCACAGATTTGCATGTGTTTACTTACTAATCAATTGGTACCAAAACACAAAAACACAATTTTGTGTTTTTTCACATCAAAAATTTTGGTTTGGTGGGTTGGAAGCACTGCCTTCCAGTTAGCTCCCCCCTGCTTACCTGGAACCCCGTGGAGGCAGCCCTGCCCTGCGAGCAGGTGGCCGCTGGATTTGGAATCCACTTCCTTGCACATAGCATCACCACCAACCAACAAGGACGTGACACAAGTCAAGTCCGTGCTTACCATGCTGATTGATTAGTTTGCCCCTAATAGCGGTTTATTAAAGTATATCTATACTTTATCTATGTAAGAGTAAAGTGTGTTTTTCACCTTCATGGGCCAAGTTTTGACCCTTTGAGGGCAATATTGCCCCATTACAATGCCTGGTGTAGAACTTATCAGTGTCTACTGGCAGAACCTGCTAATACAGATAGGTATGGAAAACAAAAGAAGAAGAAGAAAGCAAACCCCCTTCCATCAAGTTCATTCTGACTCACAGAGTAGAGTCGGCCTGTTGCGTGTCTTAAAGGTGCAGTCTTCACGAAGCAGCTAGTGCATTGCAATGGCAGACCTTTCTGTTCACAGCCAAGTGCTTTAACCTCCACACAACCAAGGGTCATCTGTATCTAACTCTGTGTGTGTGTACATCTGTGTACATCTATAAAGCCATCCTGTCAGTAAGGTATCAGGCACATCCGTGTGTATACTGTATGTTATTCATCTTTTCATCATTTCAGTTCCTACTCAATCAACGGTGATCAGAAACGCTTCTCCCCCTAACAAGTTTGTGGTCATCTCTCAGTTATTTTGTGGGATCTGCATTTGTCCCCGCCCCCGCCCCTCTTCAATGTGAAAGCCCTGTCTTTTCTTGGGTGACTCCGTTCACCTCTGTGCTGTATGTAGGTCGTTCTCTCATGCAAAGCAGTCTTAGCCCATTCACCCCCTAACAGGTGGTTCACACCTACCAGTCACCCCCTCCATGACAGAGGAAGAGGTGCGTACTCCCATAGAGATGTACAGCCTCGGAAATCCCTTCTAGCAGTGGGTGTTTAGTTTCTCATCTCTTAGGGCCTCCAAACCTGGCGCTGTCTCTAAGCCTCCCATATGACCTAGAGGAACAGGCTTCTTCTCAGTCCTCTTGTTGTTTTTGTCAGCCTGCTCATCTTCACTCGGCACCTTTGTTTGCCTATGATCTTCTTCCTAGATATGGGGACATGAGGAAGGAAATCGGCTTCAGAATCCGCGACATGTGGTATAACCTGGGTAAGTGTCTTACCTCAGACGGGCCCAAGCATGTCTCTTGTGTGACAAAGACATCCCACAACAAAGTCCTTTTTATTTTAATTCAGATATCCCCGAGCTCTGTTTTCCTGTCTACCTGAGTGTGAAAATCAAGTCCTTTCTAAAGTTAATTTGTGGATTTCACACCCTCACCCCAGCTGGGACACTCATGATGAAACCGCCCCTGATCATTACACCCACATGTTATCAGAGCACCGCATTTAGTCACGGATGGCTGGATTGAGCTAATTTGTGCAGGGAAGCTTTTCTCTTGCTGGTAGGCCCTGGGGAAGAAATGTGCAAGCACTTCACGTACAGTCAAATGATACAGATTTTTTTTTTTAACATCCTTGCTTTCATTCCAGGTCCCCACAAAATCAAATTCATCCCTTCCATGGTGGGCCCCATTCTGGAGGTCACTCTGACCCCCGAAGTCGAGCTCCGGAAAGCCACAATCCCCATTTTCTTTGATATGATGCAGTGTGAATTCAACTTCAGTGGAAATGGCAATTTCCATATGGTAAGGACTGGTCACCCCTCGGTCTGCTCCATGGGTCCACCCAAACCCCCTACGTAGGTTCCCTCTCGCCTGGAAACAGTAGCTTCGATCAGATAAGTTCTCATACAAAGAACACAAATCAACAGGTAATCCAGGGACTCGTTTGCATATTTCACGTTGTACCACAATGAAAGAGACTCAGATTTCCCGAACCAGGCCCTAAGACAGATTTTCTCTGTGGTTACTTTTTTACCCACCTACGTGTCTTTTTGAAAGCAGCACCCTCTTGCTGGATAATAAAAACTGTCAGTGTGCGTTTTAGCCCCGTCTCTCAGTGTGGCTGAGAACCATGCAGTGCACTGAGGGAAAAGCCTCTCTGCTGCAAATGCAGCGCCTAAGGGCTAATCTGGTGTTCTCTGGTAGCTCTGAGAACGGTCTGCCTGCTGTATCTTCTTCGCTCCTCATTTTCCTCATCTACTAAGTGCAATGCGTAGTAGGAAGGAAGATTTTGAGAGCATGAAGCTTGGTAAACTCAAATCTATTGCCAAGACAGACAAGAAACAAAAATAAGCTGGAAAAGAGTAAATCATGAAGGGATTTTTGTGTATATGTCCTTGGAACAGGAAAAAACTGGAAATAATCGTTGGGAAAATTGTCCCTTTGGCAAGTATAAAGCAAAGGATATGTAACTTTGAAAAATTTTATAAATCCTTATAGCAATTTTCCATGACTCCTTTGGAGGGGGCTTCGAAAGTCATGGTACAAATCTCATTGTCTTTTGAGTTCATTTCCCTACAAGCCTTTTGAAACCCTTATTATTATTGAGTGACATGAAATATGGTATTTTCCTCTTCTTTGTTGGAAAGAGTCCATAGTTGAATAGAGGAATCTGGATTCCATCTAGAGGTTATAGGACCATTTCCAGAGGTCCAGTGCTCTGGTAAAATCTGGATTCTGCTTTCAGTTTGAGAATGAATTGATTACGAAGCTGGACCAAGAGGTGGAAGGGGGCAGAGGAGATCAACAGTACAAAGTTCTTCTGGAAAAACTGTGAGTATTGTAGAGACCCACCAAAAACAGCATTTAATGATAGGGTTACAGGCAGCTTCTCTTTCATTTAGAAACATGGTTGTCTCCAAATCCCTGGGGTCCTTACGACAAGTGGTCCTCAGTGGGATTACTGGCATTCACACTCACCCCACTGCCCTGCAGACATCTGTTGATCGGGCGTGAGTCACTGCCTGTGTCTTCTGGGCAGGCCTGAGCCTAGAGAGCAGAGCAGCTGGAGGAGAGGGGACAAGGCATAAAGTGGTGGCATATTCCCTACTGTGTGGGTTTCTGAAGTCTAACAAAAGCATGAGCATATCTACGTATGGCTGTAAAACAATAATTCAAAGGAGAAGCAAAGCCATTTCAAGGTCCATTAATTTTTAAAGAATGAAGACCACCTTCCCAGTACATGGCAAACCAATGACCTCTACAGCCAGCTTAGTCTTCTCACCACCACCCCCTCAAGGTCTATATATTCCTTTTGCGGTCCTGTGATTGCTACCAGTCCCCACTGTCCATGCCCACAGGCGCTCACGGAATATCCCCTGCCCTCTTAGTGGTACTTTGCACCTATGACCTAACAGTACAAACTGAGTGGTTCAGAAACCTTGGCTCTTGGAGTTGGGAAGAGGTTGAGCCCCCACATCCTAGGAGTCGTACTTTGGGCAAGTGATTTAGCTTCACCTCCATGAGTGATAGTAGCTCTGTTTTGGCTGAGGAGCCCTGGTGATGTAGTAGGTTACAGGTTGGCCTGCCAACTCCAAGGTCAGAGGTTCAAACCCACCAGCCACTCTGCAGGAGAAAGATGAGGCCTTCTACTCCTGTAAAGATGGAAAGCCTCAGAAACCCACAGCGGTAGTTCTACTCTGCTCTGTAGCGTGAGCTATGAGTCAGAATGGGCTTCATGGTAGTGAAGTTTCTTTGTTTTGACTTGTTCTGGCTTAACATATTTTGGCAATGTAGTGAGGATTAAATGAGATCATGCATTGATATAGCACCTGTGATAAAATTTATCCATACTAGGCATTGGTTGCTCGAGTATATGTGCTTGGTATCATTGGAGAATACCAAGTTTTCTTTTAATTGTCATACTCAAAGAAGCTGCAGAGCTTTTCTCTGTCTGCATCCAACAGGAAACAGTTAGACTAAAGTTTTGCTTCAGTTCATTTATTTATAACTTACCTCTGACATGTGGCAGCGTGTGTAGTAACATGTGGTAGAGTTTAGAGCAAAGACAATTTGAAAATATGCTTTCTTGAAATGTGACCATGGTGATCAGGAAAGGTGCAGACCTATTGAGCAAAGCTTCTCATTCCTGTGAGACTGACTGAAAGGAAAAAAAAACAGAAAAAGGATGTTGATGAAGGCCATTGGCGTAGGCTCGACAGTGGTGGCGGCGGCAGTGGTGGTGGTGGTAGAACCTGAGTCCAGCCTTCAAGAGAACATAGAGAAGACAGGGCGGGCATGCGTAAGTACAGGTGCCAGGCCAGAACTTGAAGGGTGGGTGTCAATCTCATGCCATACTGTGGCGTTTAGTTTGGTGCTGTTTGTTGTTGGGACGTCTGTGAACATTCATGAGGGGTGCTGGGAGGAGAGCTCCCAGGAGACTCCATTTCTCCTTCTGCCCTGCCAGGCTCCTGGAACATTGCCGGAAGCATAAGTATCTGTCCAGTTCTGGAGAAGTCTTTGCCCTACTAGTTAGCAGCCTCTTGGAAAATCTGCTGGACTACAGAACCATTGTCATGCATGATGAAAGCAAGGAGAACCGCATGAGCTGCACCGTCAACGTGCTGGTACGTGCCCAGCCCCCGCCATGGCAGGATCCCACCCTGGGCGCAGATCCCTCGACATCAAGGTACTCCAACCTTGGGGTTCTATGCCCAGTGGAGTCTCCTCGGAACCGCTGCCTGCGAGGGATTCCCAGCACCCCACAGCTGCATTCCTTTAGACTGACTTAGAAAACACTTCCGACTCACCTGCCTCTCTGAAGGCCACGCCCAGCCTCCTTGCTCTGTCTCGTTTGTGTCTCATTGTTTGTGTGGTGAGTTGGTCTTTTCTTGGAAATATTAGACTCAAGTCAAATCCGATCCAGAAAGACAATTGTGTAAGTAGAAAGTGGAGCACTAGGGTAAAGGGTTAATGTGCTCAGCTGAAAACTAAAACATTGGTCAGTCAATGACTGGCCATGTACTTCCAAGAAGTGGAAACATGCGTGCAGCATGGTTCTTCCTGAACACGTGGGACTGTCAAGGGTTGGGGTCAAGTCCACAGTAATTGTTGGACTTTTGGAGCAAAGGGCTCAAGGGTCCTCTCTCCACCATGGCAGAACGCTCTGGTCTTACCTTCCTTGGCCTTGTGTGAAATAGGTCTGCTGACCTCTGAGGTATAGAAACAATGGTTCCTGTGTACCTTCCTCAGCTTTGTATAGATGACACTCCCTGGCCCTCCCTCATTCCCAGGCTTAGAAAGTGGCATGTCAGCACAGTTGAGCATGAACCGGATAGCTTATTTCTCTTAGCGATTTCGCTAGCATGTCCCAGAAGCACAGTCCTTGAAAATGTTTTCCACTTCATCTTCTTTTCCCCTCATTGCTTGTGGGGACATATGTATTTAAAGCAAGTAATAAACTCTTCGGAAATGTGGCGCTGCTGAAAGACAAGTAGAAGTTTGGCCGTTTCCATGGCCGTCTCATCGATATCCTTTGATGTATGTTGGTGTTTTTGACCCTTTTTTTGTTTTGTTTTGTTTTTGCAGAACTTTTACAAAGAAAAGAAGAGAGAGGACATATACATCAGGTCAGCTGAAGGACATTTCAGACCCTTCTACTTATGTGTTGTGCGTAGGGTGGGTTGTTTTATTAGTTAAAATGTTAGACACCAGCCAGATCTGGGCCACAAATACTATGCATGTGTTCGCTATCCCTCATTAAACAAGTACTCGGCACCATGCTTTCAACTGAGGGACCCCAGAGTGTGTGTGAGACACTGCGCCACCGCCCCAAAGGGTCAACTTTCGAAAGCAAGTTGAGAGTACACTCAAGTGGCATATTGGAGTTCAGGGAAGGCATAGAAGACCTCGTCAAAGCAGCAGGGGAAGGCTGTCCAGGACAGAGGTGTTCAGAGTAGATTTTGCAGCTAACATTTTTTGCCTGGGGTCCCCGAGTCACCCGAATATGAAACAGACAGACATAAGCTGCTTGTGTCTGCACTTTCTTGCATAACTTCCATCAACTTCCCAAAGGAGAGAAAACGGTCGTGTATAGCCTTTCCTCATGGAAGCACACGAATGTAGGAGTAGATCGACTGAGAGGGACCCCGAAGTGGAAGCCAGCCCCGGACTAAGGCAGCGGGAAGTGTGGGTGTACAGCAGTGCTGGGGAACCTTTCTACTGCCCCGGGTCGTTTAGATATGTATCACATCACTTGTGGGCCAGGGAAAACAGCTTAAAAATTCACCTGCTCTTTGGTCACACATCGAAGAAACACGTCCCTAACGTGATGGCCGAGATGGAGGCTCTTTGGTGAGGCGTGTACTGTGAGCTGGTCTCGGTGATTTTGAGGCTCTTCACGGCCCGGGGCCAGGTGATGCCTGCCCGTGCTGCACAGGCAGCAGAGGAGGAAAGAGTGTGAGCAGGCTGGACCGATTGTTCAGGGTGCCAAGCGCTGGATCCAGCTCCCACGTCCTGAGAGGCTTCCTTTGTCTGCCTCTTGCCAGATACTTGTACAAGCTTCGGGATTTACACCGAGACTGTGAGAACTACACGGAGGCTGCTTACACACTCCTCTTACACGCTGAGCTCCTGCAGGTAAGCAGAGCTGGGGGGGTGGGGGGTGTGAATTCCAGCAGTGGGGAGGGCAGTAAACCGCATGCCTCCGTGCTTTGTCATTGTGACAGGAAAGATGCAGCTGCAAAAGGAAGGCTCTTACCCCGTGACGTGACTGTGGTCATTTGCACTCTCATTGAAAAGATAGAACACCTGTGCGAGCCGTGCGAGCCCCCAATAAAATGATTTATGATAGAACACACATGCATTCATATAAGGAAGGAAATTTGTGAAATTGCAGAGAAATGAACACAGTGCCAAGGACGTGCTTCCTCGTTTACATTCTCTCCTAAGTAGGATGATCTTATTCCTGGACTATAAATCCTTCTAGGGCAGTGGCTCTCAACCTTCCAAATGCTCTGACTCTCATACAGCTCCTCATGTTGTGGGGCCCTCCAACCATAAAATGATTTTCATTGCTACTTCATCACTGTCATTTGCTACTGCTGTGAAGCAGGTGACCCCCTGTGAAAGGGTCATTTGACTCCCCTGGGGGTCATGACCCACAGATTGAGAACTGCTGTTCTATAGGCTATGAGTGCTGAATCTCCAGCCCAGACAGTCATCTAACTTTAAATACACGATGAAATACTTTAAGTATGTACTTACACCTTAACTTGGGGGGTACCATTTCAGATCATCACCTTGGTGTTCTCCAGTTTAAATGACTAATCAACTCTCCCAAAAGTTTGCCCTTCACCCACTGCTTGTTCCCTTTTGCCCCTCTTGCGGTTCCTGCCCTTCATTACACCAAAGTCGACACCCGTCTCCTGTCTAGGCTGTTACTTCCTCCGTCCTTGGCAGTCTTCAAAGTCTCTTCCCTTCAGTATGAATGTCTTTCTTTTTGTTTTTTTCCACTTGTAAGAGTAGTCTCATATAATAGAGGACCTTTGTGATTGAATAATTTAAAGTGCTTTTTGGGGGGTCTCTAGGAACTTTTTAATTGTCGCTGTATCTGAAAACTATTCATTTTTTAAATAAATTCGTTTTTATTGCTTATTTTGTTTAATAATATATTGATCATGTTAGTTGAAACTAGTGATAGTGTACCTCCTGCTTTTCATTTCCTATTTCTAATTTCTCTGACCTGATTGTGTTAATGATGCCTTCTGTATCATGTTTATTTCATTGATCTTCATAGGAATGCTGGTGGGGTTCCTCCTTTATACTTGACCCTTGTTTTGGAGTGTGTGTGTGTGTGTGTGTGTGTGTGTGTGTGTTGTGTTTTTAAGAAATAAAACAGGGCTGAGCCCTAGTGGCCTAGTGGTTGAGTGCGGGACTGCGGCCCACTGGCTTGGTGGTTCAAATCCAGCAGCAGCTCTCCAGGAGCAAGTCTGGGCCTCCTACTCCGACCAGAGGGCAGTGATGCCAATATATATGTATATATATATATATATACACACACATATATAATAAAACATAGATGGATGAACTGTGTGTGTGTGTTCTTGGTGTGTGCATTGATGTACCTTTTTTTTTTTTAAATCATTTTCTTGGGGGCTCCTACAGCTCTTATAACAATCCATCCATCCACTGTGTGAAGCACATTTATACATATGTTGCCATCATCCTTTTCAAAGCATTTTCTTTCTACTTTAGCTCTTAGTATCAGTTCATTTTTCCCTCCCTCCCCAGCCCTCCCATCCTCATGAACCCATAATAAATTATAATTTTTTTTCATATCCTACAGTGTCCACTGTCTCCCTTCATCCATATTTCTGTTGTCCATCACCCTGGAGGCTGGGGGTGGAGGCGTTATATGTTGGTTATTACAACCAGTCCCCCTTTCTCCTCCCACCTTCCCCCTACCCTCATGATACTGATACTCCCATTATTGTTTCCCTGATATTTTCGCTAAATGTTTATTTTAGTAATACATTTCTTTTTATCTTTTCTAGTGGTCTGACAAGCCCTGTGTTCCCCATTTGCTCCAGAGGGACAGTTACTATGTTTATACCCAGCAAGAGCTTAAAGAGAAGCTGTATCAAGAAATCATAGTATATTTTGACAAAGGCAAAGTGAGTTCTCTGGGTTTTTTTTTGTATTGGGGGAGAGAGGAGATTAACTTTTTAAAAAAATTCTTTTTGAAAACTATCATCCCCTTGCATGCTTTTGAGGAGCCCTGGTGAGGAAACGGATACCACAAGGTTGGTGGTTCCCACCCACCAGCTGCTCCACAGAATAAAAGTGAGGCTGCTGACTCCTGTAAAGATGTTCAGTCTTAAACCCTCAGGAGCAGTTCTCATTTGCCCTGTGGGGTCACCATGTGATGGCTGCGCTTGGGGGAAATGAGTGTGTGTGTATTTGAACCTTTTCATAAGAGAGAGGATGGATTAAAAGATAACGATGATCAGTGATCTTCGGAACACTTGTCCTCAAGGAGAATAGGATGGACCGCTCAGAGCCCTACTCTCAAGCACCATCCTTTTACCTTTTAAATGTCGCTGGAGTCCAAGAGCTGGTGTGGGTATCCTTTGCAGGCACCCCAAGCTGTGACCCGATTGAAAGGCTCAGCTCCACCCCTTCACTCTTAATTGCCTCACGTTGACAACAGATGATGAGGCTGCCACAACCAGCCTTCTTCATCAGCTTCTTTGCCCTCCAGCAAGACCTTGTCACTCGCTGTGGACCTAGACTTTGGATCTGTTCTCCACACCCCTGATCTTTAGTTCTTTGCCTTTCAGCTCAGTAGTGGCCTAGATTCAGGATACACGGTGTTCTTTATGTTCTTGAAGAGAAAAGTACAGGAAGATGCCCTGTGACAAAGCAGCCCCACTGTCGTAGCTTGATATTATCAGAATTAAAAAAAAAAAAAAAAAGCTTTAGTTGATCCAATTACTGTACCAAGCCTGGAACATCCACCAAAACACAATACCCCCACCCTGACTATTTCAACTTCCAGTGATTCTCTCAAGTGAAATTTGCAGCTGGGTCAGTGGAGGCCTTGTTCTTCGCTTTTAACCCTGCTTCTCTTTTTCTGAAGATGTGGGAGAAAGCGATCAAACTGAGCAAAGAATTGGCGGAGACTTACGAGAGTAAAGTGTTTGACTACGAGGGCCTTGGCAATCTCCTGGTGAGTCTGGGTCTGTGGGGGGGGGGGGGGGGGGGGGGGGGGGGGGGGGGGGGATGGAGCCGGGACTGTTGAGCTGCTTTAAAAACTCTCGCTGTCAAATCACCTGAGAGAGCAAACTGCTGTGGAGGGTCTCTGCGATGGCACATCTTTACAGAAGCAGACAGCTCCTTTGGGCATCCAAAGAGGTCCTGAGAATGAGTGCTGATGGAAGTGATGCCTCTCAAGTCATAGCACAAAGTATGTTCTGTATCAGGCAGAAGGGAACTTGCTTGAAGTAGAATGAAAACGAGGCAGGGAAAAGATGTATGCTTAAGCCTTTTTTTCATTATTCTTCCACATTATCCAGGATAGAAGGTTCAGAGCTCCCCAAAGGGGAGATGGAAGATTGAACCTCAGAATCACGACTGACTTGGTCGAAGCTTTCCCAGCATCCCTCGGAATCCCTCTCTGCAGCCTTGTCTTCCGTCTCCACCTTTTGTTTCTCTGGGTTCTCCCATTGGCCGGCCCCATCTCCTCTTTGCCCGCTTAGTCTCTCTGCTTTCCATTCGTACTGTCTCTATCTCAGCTGGTCTCTTGTCTTCTGTCCATAGAATGTCACTGGATCTCTGGTGTGCAGTCTTACTGCCCTGCTAAGTAAATGGATATCCTTCAGCCTTGGTTTACATTTCTCTAAGCATGCCAGTGGGCACATAATGACCAGTTTCTAAATGTTTCTGCGAAATTCTGTTTTTTCTTAATGTTTATTTGTCTGGTTGGTTTTAGCCTCCCACTGCCTCCCCATTGCCTCTAGGCCATCCTCTAAATCCCTAAGCTTGAGTGTCACACACGGGATAGGCACACATAAAACAAAGCCAAAAGGGACTTCTCTGTGCCCAGCAGTGAGCAAAGACAGTGTTACATTTGGGTCCTTTTTGGTAGAGAAGTCATATAAGGCTCTCCTTGCCACATAATAAAAATTCATTTAAGGAGGTGTTGTCAAGATGGCCTTGGAAAATTTGACCAGCTCACGCCGTCACAGAACCCAATCACTTAGTAATTTCATAAGCTCAACGGAGCTGAAATGTTAGTGCTGCAGAATTTTCCCCTCCATGAAAGTATGCTGTCAGCAAGACGGTTAGTAGCTGAGGCACGTGTGTGCCCATCGGGCGGGCGAGGGACTGCTCCCCCCCGCAGGGAAACAATTAGAACTCAGGCAGTTACAGATGCTGAGAAACAAACCGCCGTTTTTTCTGGCACTTAGGGCTGAACCAGTGACTTTTCCAAACCACCTGTGTGTAGTAGACTTTCCTACTTCTATGTGGTTCTGGTCAAGGGCACCCTAAGACAGCCCTTCTTAAACCTGCCAGGGGTCCTGACCTTCTGCAGAAAGTTTCTTCACATGTTCCCACCAGGATGTGAGTCTCTACCTTGGCCTTGCCCCGTCTGACTTATCAACCCCAGATCTGGAGCCTCTTAGCTAAGCAGGGCTCCAAACCTGTTCCATCATGGCTCCCGCAGTATAACTGGAACAGGCCCGAGTGTGTAAACTGTGGGCGTAGTAGACAGAGACTAGCGTGCAAATCCTGCAGCTCTGAACTCTCCCATGGGAGACTCAGAAGAGGCCCTATGAGTTCTTTCAGGAGCCTGATACGGCAGGGAGGGGGGGAGATCCTGCCAGGACTGTGGAGAACAGAGTACCTTCAAAGTGAGCGGGTTGGCCACCTTCTTTGAGCCAGGCACCATTCTCTGACTCTGCAGGCCAGGATTTGGGGTGGCTGTGGTCAGGCATGCACAGTCGCGCATATGCTTCTAATAGAACATCAGGCTGTCATTTCCCCTAGTCCAGTTACCATGTGGGGTTAACTGGGTCGTACACATTCAGGTCCATTCTCGTCCCGCTTCCTCGGGTCTAACTGAGCTGGGAGGAGCTGGCTTCAAACCCTGGACCCCAGGAAAGGATGGCAGTTCAACCTCCAAGTTTTCCAGACACCTTTCTTTGCTCTGTGAGCCTGTTTTCCAAATACCTTTTGTTCATTTCTCTGTTATACTTGGAGCAGCAAAGCCAAGAAAGAGTCTGACCTTCCCCCACCCCCCACCAACAGTGTCCTTGTAAAACTTCCAATGGAATGTCTTCTCTTGTTTTCAGAAAAAAAGAGCCTCATTTTATGAGAGCATCATGAAGGCGATGCGGCCCCAGCCGGAATACTTTGCTGTTGGATACTACGGTCAGGGCTTCCCGTCCTTCCTGCGGGTAAGAGATCCGAGGGTGGTCTCCAGAGCCATTCAGCCGTGCAGTCTGAAAGAAAGGAAAAGTGTGCTCACCTCTTTTCCAGATGGGCAGCTGTGTGTGAGCCCCTGCCGCCAGGCACTCTCGCTGTGGGCGGTTTGGGAGGGAAACCACTTCCTGTGTGGCGGGCCTCTCCCTTTCTCCTCACTCGGACACTGCGATATCCTGGCAAGCCTTCAGTAAAATGACTCTCCCCAGGTGGCAGGAAAAGGGAACACACGCCTTTGCAGTCACAGGTCAAGCTGAGGGACAGTGGGGATGGATGGAAATCTCTCAAGGACAGGACCGGCAAAGTTTCACGAAACTAAATGTAGTTTTATTGTAACGGCGGACAGAAGGAGGCTTTTTGTTCCCGAAAGAAGAATTTCTGTAATGTGATACTCATTTTCCAAAGAAAAAGCCAAGAAGTTCACCCCGCGTCAGTCAGATCGTTATGTCACAGTGAAACATAACAAGCATGGACCCAGGGCTCTGCCCGCAGGCAGTGAAGAACATTCAAGGCTAGATCACAATGCCCACCCTCAGTTCCGGGGCAACAGGAAAACCAAGCGCATCCTGCCCGCTGGCTCCTGCATGTCCCCAGAGACCGTGAGGGGGAGCTGGGCTGGCTGCAGATGTGCAGAAGGTCTAGCTGCAGAGACCGCTCCCAACGTTTCCTCTCAGAGCTGCAAAGCCATCATGGAAAGATGGCCCACTCCAGTCCCAGGCCCTGCAGGGAAGAAAATGAGTGTCTGCCCCCTGCCGGTTGTTTTTGTGCTAAGTAGAACCATCTGAACTCGTGCCATCTGGCATTTTTCTCCTCTGCAAAGAGCAACGCAGAAACTCAGAGATTGGACTCAGTCCCTGCCCTTATGGATTTTGCACCCCAATGGGGGAGATGTTGATCGAATAATAACACCAACAAATGGACATGGAAACTGTGACCGAGAAAGGGAGGCCATGCTATTTTGAGCCTGCAGTCAGGAGACATTGGCTCAAGTGGAAGAAAAACTCTGGTTCCCACTAAAGCCTACATATGAATGTTTACAACTGGTTTATCCATAGTGTTAGATTCCACCGAAATGTCCCTCACTAGTGAAAGTAAAAAACAAAAAAATAGCGTGTGTCAAATATATATATTTGAGTATAAACCAACCTGAATATCAGCCAAGGCACCTAATTTTACCACAAAAACTTCATTAAAAATGTTCGGGGTGGGGGGGGAGAGCTGAGCCCCGGTGGTGTAGTGGTTGTGCGTGGGACTGCAGCCCACTGAGATGGAGGTTCAATTCCAGCTCCACAGGAGCAAAGACTGGGCCTCCTCCTCCCACCACCAGAGGGCAGTGATGCCCCCAAACAAACAAACAAAACCCCCCAAAAAATGTTCTGGGGGAAAAAACTCGGCTTATACATGAGTATATACAGTTCTTAACACTGTGTCTTCTCAGACTCATGGTCACCCAGATGCGTCAGAGTAGAACTATGCTCCTGTTTTTCCACAAGTCGATCTTAAGGCCTTTTTTCCGTGGCTCGTACAGATAGACTGCACCTTCTGATCTTTTGGTTAGCAGCCAACTGTATTAACGAGGAACCCCACTCAGAGACTCCTCCACAAGCGTCAGTAAGCTGGTGCAAACTCCTAAGTAATAGTGGGCTGTGGCACTCTGGGTCTACACAGCCACGTGGATGAATCGCAGATGTGTTCTGCTAAATGAAATGCACTTCAAAGGCTGCCGACTCGGCGCTTTTCCTAACGTGACATTCTTGCCAAGGCGACGCGATAAAGACAGCTCTGTGAAGACCAGCGGTCACCTGGAAGTCGGGTGGGCTTCTAAGGGTTATTGGGAAATTGGAGGCAGTGATGGCAGTGCTGTCTGTATGGTCATGGACCATGCGCTGCTCTGGGGTGACGAGAGAAGCGAATCCAGAGAGAGGCTCCGATGTGTATCAGAAAAAGAGATTTATGTACAAGGGCAATTGAATATTGAGAAAACATCCCAGCCCAGTCTCGATCAAGTCCACAGGTCCCATGTTAGCCCCTATGTCCAGTACCTATGTATAAATTCATCTTCAGACTCACACAACACACGCAAGGACGCCGAATGCAGGAAGATGACAGGCCAGTGGGTGGAAAGTCTTGTTAATCCCGTGGCAGTAGAGGCATCTGAGTGTTGGCAGAGGTCTCCAGGTGGTTCCTTCAGCACAGGGGCTGTAGCGTTAGCTCCATGCGTCTTGTCAGCAACCATGCCTCCCAGGGAGTGGCCTGTGCCCCGCCTCCAACGAGCTGTTTACCTCCTCAGTGCCTGCAGAGGAGGTTGTCAAGCTGCCGCCTGATTGACAGGCTAAATCTCACCCCTCCCCTCAGTCTCAGATTGACAACAGACTATGTAACTCCCACTGATACCGTCACCAAACCTCCCCCAAATAATGAAGAGGCCTCAAAAAACGTGTGGGAAAATTCCGTTATTTTTTAGTTCCATTTTCCCTTGAATTTTCACAGACTCCAAAAACCAAACTCACTGCCACCCAGGTGATTCCAGCTCACAGCTATCCTACAGGACAGAGTAGCGCTGGTTGTGTGCGGGACTGCAGCCCACAGGGTTGGCAGTTCAAATCCAGCAACAGCTCTCCAGGAGCTAGGCTGGGCCTCCCACTCCCACCAGGACAGTGATGCGAGAGAAAAGTCCAGGCGGAAGAAACATCAGGCACGTGCACAACAAACGTGTGGTAATAGAAGCAGGTCAGCCCCGCCGGGACGGTGAGTCTGGCCCTCTTCTCTGCATTCTGAGAGCAGGGGCAAGCTTGTTGGGTGTGGAGAACAGATGGGAGAGTGCACAGAGGAAGATCACGAAGAGACTACTGCAGGTATTGGGGTGAGAGATGACAGTTGGATGTGGGAGATGGCAGTGCTGGCTTTAGAAGCGAAAGGGTAGAGCGATGAAGTCAGTGGCTTTTGATGAGTGAACGGATCATTGGACGAGGAAGAGAGAGCTGGCGCAAATGACTCTTGGGTTCCTGGCCTGAATCATTGGAGATCAGGGGCTACATTCTCTCAGACAACAAGGAAGAGAGCCCTGGAGAAGAGAGTGAAGCAATGCACTGAGTACTTATTTATGGAGCTCCAGTTATATGTGTGGTATACCCAAGGTAGAATGGGAGTGGAGGGTGTCTCCAGCAGTAAAATGAGGAGGCTGATCCTGGAGCTGCGTGAACCAGAAGGCAAGTGGGAGCGTAGGGTTGAGCGAAGCCATGGGACCAGATGACCTGAAACCTGTGAGAGCGTTGTAAGTCGTTTTTATCAAAGTCTCAGACATACTCCATGTGGGGTAAATTTTGAAACATTCCAAACATGTTAGAAGTCACCTGCTATATGGAAGTGGAACTTGAAGGCAGGTTTAGCTGGGATTACAAATTAGTTAAGTCATTTACATGGAATGTAATCATGGTGGTGGGTTTGAAGGTCCAGGAAGAGAGAAAAGACTTCCCTCTGCGTTCTGCCAGGCGTCCAGATCCTCTTTGAGCTAAGATGACAATTGACCCTCCTCTACTCCTTGCTCTTCGGATGCACAATGGTCAGGGCCTTCGCTGCTCACTGAAAGGTTGGTGGTTTACACCACACAGCAGCTTTAAATCCTGTGCCCTAAAGATGATAGCTTAGGTAACCCTCCTGTCACGTGTGGCCGCTGTGAGTTGGGACAGACTCACAGCACCTAACAACAGCCTGTTATGAAGGGGTACCACTACCCTTCCACAAAAAAATGGAAATTTCTCCCCTCAAAGCTACGTACTTAAATATCTTCACAAAACCACCTCGCCACCTTCAAAGTACACTTGATTACACTTGATACATTTGTCAAATCTGCAATTCCATTGTTGGAAACATTTTTCAAACTCAATAGCACCTCTCTCGTTTTTTTCGCCGCACCCCTTCCACGTCATCAAATCACTGTCCTTTCATGTCCCTCTCCATTCACGGAAACAAAAGGAAATCACATGTAGGGAGGTCAGGTGAGTAAGGTGTGTGGGGCAAGAGAGGCAAGCTGTTTTGTTCTTGTTGTTTTTGCCACAAACTGGCCTACTGAGATGGCTTTGTGAGCTGGTGCACTGTAGTGATGGCCAAACCAGTCCCCCATCTGTCACAAATCAGGCCTTTTACCACCCCCCCAACCCCCCACACAGTTATGAATCTTTTCAGAACCAGTAAGTAAAAACCCTGATTAGCATTCTTACCTGGTAGAACACACTCTAAATGCATTCTACAAGTAGACATTTTTGTCCTTTGGGGAAGTTGACAGGCATTGAGAATGAGGTTTGTCATCAGTAGACAGGGCACCTTTTTGAAAGAAGAAAACAACGCTTACACCAACTAAAATTTCACAGCCAAATACTGTTCTTTTAAATTGGCCATCGCAAAAAATGAGCTTTGCGCAAAACTTTTTTTCTTGATATTTTATGGTAAGAAAAAGCTATTAAAGCTATTAAAAGTATAGCAGATGCCCAAAACAGTTATGCCATCATGGAACTAGTGTGTATATATTTGTTATTTTCAAAATATCTTTCTAAAAAATCATTTTATTGAAGACTTGTACAAGTCTTATCACAACTCATCCATCCATCCATTGTATGTCAAGCACATTTGTACATTTGTCGCCCTCATCATTCTTAAGAACATTTTCTTTCTACTTGAGCCCTTGGGACCAGCTCTTCATTTGTCCCCTCTTTCCCTGTTCCCTCCTCCCTCGTGAACCCTTGATAATTTATAAAGTCTTATTTTGGCATATCCTACACTCTCCAATGTCTCCCTTCACTCAACTTTCCTGTTGTCTGTCCCCCAGGGAGAAGGTACTATGTAGATCCTTATTATCGGTTCCCCCTCTTTCCTCCTTTTCCACTATTCTGGTATTGCCACTGTCGTCGCTGGTCCTGAAGGGATCATCTTCCCTGGATGTCCTATTTCCAGGTCCTTTCTGTACCAGTGTACATCCTCTGGTCTAGCTCAATTTGTAGGGTAGAATTGGGACCATAGTAGTTGGGGGGGTGGGGGGGAAGCACTGAAGAACTAGAGGAAAGTTGTATGTTTTATCATTGCTACACTGCTCCCTGACTGGCTCATCTCCTCCCTGAGGCCCTCTGTAAGGGGATGTCCAGTTGCCTACATGGGTTTTGGGTCCCCAATCTGTACTCCTCCTCATTTATAATGATAGTATATTTTATTCTTTGATACCTGATACCTGGTCCCTTCGACACCTCGTGGTCACACCAGCTGGTGTGCTTCTTCCATGTGGGTTTTATTGCTTCTAAGCTAGATGACCCTGTGTTTACCTTCAAGTCTTGAAGACCCCAGACACTATATCTTTTGATAGCCGGGCACTGTCAGCTTTCTTCACCACATTTGTTTGTGTCGACCTTCCTGATAAAATTGCTGAAACTGCTTTTTACTACTATTTTTATTGGGGGCTCTTACATCTCATCACAATCCACACATTCACCCATTGTGCCAAGAGTATGTATACATATGCTGCCATCATCATTTTGAAAGCATTCTCTTTTGCAAAAAAAAAATCACTATGACCGGAGAGGACCTTCCCAGGTTATGCCACTGGGTGCATTAACTCAGAGCGAGTTCCTTGATGCTTGTCTTGTAGGAAAAATTCATACTATGAAAGCTTGGCAGCTGAGCCCTGGTGGCGCAGTGGTTGTATGCGGGACTGCGGCCCACAGGGCTGGTGGTTCAAATCCAGCAGCAGCTCTCCAGGAGCAAGGCTGGGCTTCCTACTCCCACCAGGGCAGTGATGCAGGAAATAAAAGAAAAAGAAAAAAAAAGAAAGCTTGGCCCCCTCCCAGTGCGATTGGATACCCCCTCCTGTATAAGGAATCGGGGAGGGGGGGGAGGGGGGGGGAGCACAAACGGCCAAGGACTTAGCTATAACCCAGCAGTTGATGGTTCAAGTCACCTGGCATGTATAGCTGTTGTAAGAATACATAGCTGTTTAAAATCTGAGGATTACAGTTCTACGAAACACATGAAGTGACCGTGTGGTGGAGTCAAACCAGCAGCCACCTGTGAAATATGAGCGTTCTTGAAATAACACCCTGGAAGCAGCAGCCAGTTGAGGTTCTGTGGAAACAAGAACAGTGGGCTTGGGTGTTAAATCATGTGCGGAGTGCTAGGTGGCCACGCCTAAGTCATGGGTCTCTCAGCTGTAAGTCAGTGATCAGCCCCCTCCCCCGCCCCCCACCGTCCCCCCAAAGGGCCGTTTTGAGAACAACGTGTCAAGTAGCATATGGGAGTGCTTTATAAACTTATAGTTTGCAGTTGTGGCACACCGTTAAAGTCGTGACGCGTTTAAAAATACATGAAAACGAATGAATAATGAACTCTAATCTTCCGTATTATAGACGGCTTCCTCAAACTCGGGATACAAGCTTGGGAACTTGTATCGTCTTCCTCCCTTCCCTAGCCTGCTTTTTGTCTGGGTCCTGTCTGTCCGTGTCACTATGGCCCTTTCTACTTCAAGACCAGTTTCCCTGAATCGCTTACCTCCCCCGGCCCTTGGTCATTGGAATACAGTCAAATACCAAGTCATCCCACTCAGACCTACCTTTCATTCCTGCGCACAGTGGGTTCAGTGCCGGGCTGCTAACTTCAACCCCACCAGCTGCTCCTTAGGGGAAAGGCGAAACCTTTTGCTCTCAGGAAGATTGACAGTCTCAGAAATCTCGGGGGCAGCTGTACTCGGTCCTGCAGGACCCCAGTGAGTTGGAAGTCACTGGGGCAGTGGGTCATATCATATTTGATTTCGACTGTTCTTTTTGTCACCTGCTTTCTCAGTCCAGGGCCTACAGTGATCCCCCCTCTTGGAAACTTCTGCCTGCCCTTCAAGGTCTGCATACCCTGCCTCTTTCTGTCAAACCACACTTATTTCTTTTACCTGCATAGGGTGCCTATGCACCGATCATTCCCGGTGTCCTCTCTCCTCCTCTCCATCTCCTGACTTGTCTGGTCATCTTGACCCAAGTACTCCCTTGAAGAAATAACTCCCCGTCCATCGAGCTCATCCACACTGACCCCTGCGTCTCTGATTCCTTTCACCATACAGTCAGCATCTGATAGACTCTCATCCTTTGCTTGCCACCGTTTCCCCTCATGCCAGAATTTCAAAATCTCTGAATCAGTCACAGATCTTTCTGAGCCAGAAAATAATGTGTCATCTATTCCTCAAGCTCCGGCCATTTTCACTGCCTTCAAGATTTTGACTGAAGGTGTAGTGTCTTCTTAGGGCACAGAGTATCAAAAATAATCCTGGGTTCTGACCTGTGAACTTGGTTTGTAATGCCTCCCCAAGAGAAAGCAAGTGTCAGGAGAGCAGGGTTTCCACTCGACCTAGGAGTTCAACACAGCTGCTCTTTGTGTTAAAAAGGAATAATGATTTTATCGTGGTGACTGACACGTAAGAAAACATTTACCATTGTCACCATTTTGGAGGGTGTAAATCCGCACTGTTCTATGCATTCATGGTATGCAGCCAACATCCCCGCTATCTGTTTTCAAACCATCCTGTTCACCCTCCTCAGAAACTCCGCACTGCTCGGTGAGGGTCAGCCTGAGGATGCACGAGTCCTTGTTGTTGGGCGGTGTGCTATTGATAAGTGGTTTCTAGAAACATTTTAAGTAAGACCACAGTCTTTACCTTAAACATAAATTATGCAGAGGCTGCCCATGTGAGCTATTCCTCTGAGCTGGTGACCAGATGAGCAGGAATCTTCCAAGAGGCTCATGGTGCGTTCGCCCAGGCTTCAGCAGGGTGGTAAAGGACACCATCAAAAGCAAACCCCCTGCCATCAAACCGATTTTGACTCAGGGCAGACCGCTCTAGAGCTTGAAAAGCTGCACATTGTCGGCGGAGCAGCCAGCCTCGTCTTTCTCCTGCAGAGCGCCCGTGAGTCTGCACCTTCAGCCTGCGCTGAGCCGTCCAGTGCTTACCTGGAGAAAAGAATGCAGTACTGTTATTAAAGGGATGAAAAATGACAATATGGAATTGAAGGGGTTGCACTTAATAGAGATAATTGAAACTTTGAAACTGTTGCTGTCCACAGCGATTTTGCAGGACGACCCAGTAGCTGCCGTAAATGGTGTCAGCTGTGTCTTCCTGGCATCCCTTGCTAGAAACCACGTGCATCCTCTTCGTGGTGCCTGTTCTCCAGGGCATGCCCTTTCCAAGAGGAGATAGGAGCTCCTTCCCTGCTGTCAGGGCGCTGCCTTTTCTCATCAACACAGACTCAGTCAGAAAAAAAAATTGTACCTGAATTCCGCAGCATGCCAGTAATGTAGATGGTTTGCGTCAGCACACTGACTCCTCATTTCCTTGCAGGTTGGTGCAGGTCAGTGGCAGATAGCTGCGGGCCTCAGACCATACTGAATGGCACCTTTTAAGAATTTTGTTTTGTCTGTGATTTATAACTCCACAAATAAGCCACAGCACTGGTCAGAAACATCTATGTTAGTTATTGCTGGGCTGGAATTCATTGAGACTTGATGGTGAATTGAACACTGGCTGGGGATAAGGGACTCCCTCAGTACCAACGTCTCCAGTTCCTATGTAATTATTAATCTTTCTTAGGTAGCCGCCTTCTCATGTGATTGCTCATTCTGTCTCCAACCTGCAGAATAAAATCTTCATTTACCGGGGGAAGGAGTACGAGAGGCGAGAGGACTTCAGCCTGAGGTTACTGACCCAGTTCCCCAACGCAGAGAAGATGACCAGCACCACGCCCCCGGGAGAGGACATCAAGGCCTCCCCAAAGCAGTGTATCCTTGCCAAGGGAAAGCATGGCCAGAGGTTCTGGAACCTGCTGGAACACCAGCTAAACCAGCGAAGCTAAGGATTGCAGACCATTTCCTGCAGGCTCTCTCCTCAAATCACTCTCGCCGCTATTCTTAGTCAGCTTTCCCTTTCATGTATCTTTGAACCCTAATGCTCTTGCCTGCTGCCATGGAGTTGATTCTGACTCCGAGAACTACATAGGGTTGCTGAGATTTTAACTCTTTATAGAGCCCCAAAGCCTCATCTTGCTCCTAAGTTGCGATTGATGGGTTTGAACCTCTCACCTGGAGATTAACAGCCCGATGCCTATCCCACCGCGCCACGTGGGCTCCTTCCTATTGCTCACTAGTGGGAGTGGTTCTGAAGTATGGTGAATCCTCTGAGAGTCAGAACCTGTATTAGGCAGAAAGCTGTCAGAAAACCAAAAAATGAACATCTTCTCCATGAATCTAGAATGGCAGCAAGGTGGCGAGCCTGCATCTCATCAAAGGCAAAGACACTCGAGCTGCCCCCAAGTCAAGGATTTCTGGCTCTCACGGGCTTCATTGTAATCATGAGAGCAGCAAATTTTCACCATGAAAGGGCAGATTTTTAATCATGGTCGCTTGAAGAACATCTCTGCTTCCAATTCAGCCCTCTGAAGAAAGAACTCTCTTTTTTTGCTAGTGTGTCATGAGTTATTGAAATGCGCATCAATGGCATGCTTGGGGCAGGAGAGAGGTTACCACGCATGACTTGGCTTTTATAGAATCTCATCCCTTTTAGAAGCATGTAGTGTATTTCAGGATAAGCTGAAGAACTTTCTGAAAGTGAATGACAGTCTAGGAGAGAGAGAGAGCACAGCCACTGCGCAGGGTCGGTCGGGTGGAGAGTCCCCTTTCTGTTTCCTCGCAGCTCCGGGCCCTCATTGTGCCTTGGTGTTTTCATTTTTAACGAGGGGTTGGTGATCATTCTTCCACCTCGAACTGTCAGGATAAGGGGAGTAGACACCTGTAAAACACTTAGAACAGTGCGAAGAACATCGGGAAAGTGCCATAAGCATCAGGTACTAGGATCAAATGGTAAGTTCTTTTCTTTGGGGGTTTGGTGGTGGCGATGGCCCGAGACCTCTACTGGGTTCTGCTCTTGGTGGCCCTCCGTACACCAGGAAGAAACTCCACCCGGCCCAGCACCCGCTTCACAGTTGTTCCTGTGCCTGCGGGAGCCTTTGAAGGTCCTAGAGGTCCCGCAAACAGCTCTGGAGCCCGCCTTGTTTGTAACTGAAGAGAAGTCTCCGAGACCTGGCTCTGAGTCAGGCTCCTGGTCCTGGACCCAGTCAGTATTCTTGGCACAGTCACCGGACGTTACTCAAGCAGCGTCTCTTCCACGCACTTCAAATTCTGTCTATGGAAAGAAAGGATCTGCTTGTTTTCTTTGCATACAGAAAGGACCCCTTTGTCTCAGTGTAGTGACTGATGCACTGGGCTGCTCACCCCCAGGTCAGCAGTTTGAACCTGCCAGCGACTCCTCGGAAATAAGATGAGACTTTCTACTCCTGTAAAAATGTGTAACCTTAGGAACTCACGGAAGCAGTTCTACCATGTTCTATAGGGTCGTGCTATATGTGAGTGTATGTGTGTGTGTACACATGTATGCATGTGTGCATGCATATATGCCTTCATACACACACATACATATATACCCTGGGCTGAACTCCCCAGACCTCAGGAAAGGCATTTGTCTTTTTACTGGGGGAAGGGGTGGCTCTCCTGTGGTGAGGTTGGTCGCTGGTGTGCTAATAAAGTGGGCACGAGAGAGCACCATGTTCAGCGCAGTCCCAGCCAGCGTCTCTGTGAATGGGATCACTCGGGCGGGACCAGTGCTGTTGTCCTCGGGGAAACCCTCCTTCCTTGACCAGCACCTCAGACCTGCAGTGCTTCTCCGTGAAGCCGGTGATGAGCCTGCCGCCCGGCTACAAAGACAAGCCAGTTCCCGAGCAGATCCTAAAGTAAGTGCTCACTTTCTGAAACGTCGGTCTCCCTCGTGCTTGTCTTCCCGGAGCACATCATCCCCCAAGCCTTCGATGATTCACGGCAGTTTGCAGTACCGATTGTTTATCCCATTTTGAGTGACCCAAGGGCTTTCGGGCACCAAGGAATTTTGTTTTTCTACGTGGAGGGAAACCAGGGCTTTCTGTCCTGGCTGTCCGATCCTCTGGCTCTAATTTCCCCAGGGGAGCACTGATGAGCAGTGACTGACCTCCCGGTGCCTGATGAGGTCCCCAGGGATGTAGCCCCTCCTCTCCAGGAGCCAAGAAGTGAACATTGTCCCAGGCAGCTGATAGCGGGCTGTACAGAGGAGATCACACACGTGGGTGGAAATGCACGACCATTCTACATCGTGAACGCTGGCTCGCAGGACTGTAAACACGTGTGAAATGCAGTCAGACTGCCTCAAACCTTCAAGGTGAAGACCATGTCAGGTGTAGGATCGCGTGAAGGCTGGAACTCAGGCTCGGGCAGAGGCGATCAGAACCGAGAGGGCTTGTGTGGGAGAGAGACCACAGCGTGGTCACTTTGTCCTTTCTTAGCTACTACAGGGCCAACGAAGTGCAGCAGTTCACATACTCGCGGCCGTTCCGGAAAGGGGAAAAGGATCCCGACAATGAGTTTGCTGTGAGTCCACCCCTTGTGTCCTCTGAGCTCCACGAACCCACTGCTCCGCCTCACAGCCGCCGTGCAGGGTGGAGGGAAACTGCTCTGAGCCCAGGAGGCTGGGTGTCTGGGAGCAGACAGCCTCCTCTTTCTCCAGGCAGCTGCTGGTGGCCCTGCAGCCCTACACTTAAACCACTGCGCCACCAGGCCTGCAGCTTCATCCTCTAGGACAGCGGTTCTCAGCCTGTGGGTCAAGACCCGTTTGGGAATCAAATATCCCTTTCACAGAGGTTGCCTAAGACCATCAGAAAACACTTCCTCTCCTCTCCAGGCGGGTCCGCCCACCTGCAGATATGCCCACATACAGACTGTGACCCATGCTACACCATGCTTCAAGACAAAATTCCATTTATTTGTCATTAGAGATATTTCACAGTATAGAATGACATTGGTTTTGGTGATGAATCACTATGCCTTAATTATGTTCAATTTGTAACACTGGAAATGCATCCTGCAGATAGCAGGTATTTGCATGACGATGCCTAACAGTAGCAAAATGGCAGTTATGAAGTAGCAACGAACATAATGTGATGTTGGGGTCACCCCCACATGAGGAAATGTATGCAAGGGTCACGACATGAGAATGCTGGAGACCCATGACTCCGGGACAGGGTGCAGGTGGCATCTGAAAGGGTCACCTGACAGTGACCGGGAGGATGGATGCAGTTGGAGGCTCTGCGGGCACATTCCTTTGGTCCCAGTCTGTGGTCTCAGAAGAGTCTCCACTGGCCAGTAATGTGACCTGCAGTAAGTTCCACCTCCCAGTTCTCAGGCAAACGATTTGAGTAGGTGGACCTTTTTAGTTGTAAATAGCCCCGAATCCTTAAATTGTTTGAGAGCACTCAGACCAGCTTTGAAAGAGACTCGGGGGATAGAGTCTTAGAGATCTAATCCTGGGAGGATGGTTCTTTTGCCTGGGACCAACCTTTCTTCTCTTCCTCACCCCAGACCATGTGGATTGAAAGGACCACGTACACGACTGCATATACCTTTCCTGGGATCCTCAAGTGGTTCGAAGTCAAGCAGATTTCAACAGTGAGTCGTTTGAAATTGGAACACAGAGGCAAAAAAATTCTGTATAATAACATCCTTTGTTGTACCCCCCCACCCCTCCATTTCTCACTTGCTTGGCTAGCCTCTTTTGGGCAGCGTTACTTGTCCAAAGGGAAATGAAAGGCAGGCTTGTGTCATGGGGCGCCTTTATAAAATTGATGTTCCAGTCCCAACCCGAAAGGTTACTCGAAGTGAATGACTCCTTTATGAGCAGAAGAGCGTTGTCCCTGCAAAGATCCTGCCAGTAGCCAAAAACATTTTTGGAATGCCTCTTCTGAGTCTCCTGCCAATGGCCCTCTTCGCCCTTGGGGCCTTTCTCATCTTTGTTCATGCTCAACTCATGATGTCACCGTTACCCGAGTTGGCTCCCTCTTTATCATCCCCCCCTTTCTCCTCCTTAGTCATTCTGAAGCCTGCTCTCTCTGTGTCATCCTCCCCGCTGCCCCCACCCCCGCCCCCACCCCCCGCACTTGCTGGTCACCCTGTGTCTGGCCCCTCAGTCATTCCCTCTGCTCGACGCCCTTGAAAAGGCCTCCTAATTGGCTTCCCGGTCTTGTCCTCTGAAGGGCACTCTCCCCACGGCCTTGGAGTGTGTGTGTTCTATAGTAGAAACCTCCTCAGCACTGAGCTGAAAATGCCTCTGTGGTTCCCCGGTTCCTAGGGTGTAGTGCCCTCAGTCCTTAGTGCTGAGGGTCTTCTGACCGTCTCCCGACTTCTTCTATTTTAGCAGCCGGGCCGGTAGATGATGTTGCCACATGGCTTCACCGATTCACTGAAGTGTGGGGCTCCCCAGAGAAGCTAGACCTACGAGGGGGGCGGTGGAAGCTTTGGGCCAACTTTGCTTGGGGTCTCAACAGGGCCTCCTTTCTTCTCCCTGCACTTGCCACCTCTCGCAGGAGGAAATCAGTCCCTTGGAGAACGCCATCGAGACCATGGAGCTCACCAACGAGAGGATCAGCAACTGCGTGCAGCAGCACACCTGGGACCGGTCACTGTCCGTGCACCCGCTCTCCATGCTGCTCAATGGCATCGTGGACCCTGCCGTCATGGGGGGCTACTCCAACTATGAGAAGGTGGGCTGCCACTCGGGCCCGGCGTCTTGGGCTTTGGGGAATTCATCCCTTGTACCTTCTCCGAACATCTCAGCAAGCACTGGTTGCGCCCTGAAGGGCTGGCTGTGAACCCCAGGCAGGGACTCTGCAGGAGGAAGACCAGGGGCTCTGAGGCCCTTCTGCCCTGTCCCATGGCCTCAGCCCTCATACAGGTGGCATCTGATCACAGTGACCCTCTTTATGGGGACGCAGTTTCAGCTCACGAAAAGGTTATCCTCGGCCTCACATCTGCCAGAGACAGTCGACAACCCCGCCATTGGGAGTTCAGCCTGATAAGAATCGCCCCACCCCCCCAAAAAAAAAAGTCAGCCCAATAGACCACCAAGTGATCCTCTGGCTACCCTTTCTCTTCTGGAAGGGACACAAAGAAGGAGCAGGTTCCCAGCTCAAGATGCTCTGGAGAGAACGCAGCAGGTCTGAGCCGTGCTCTATTGAGAATGGCTCTCCGATAACTCCAGCCCCGTCCCCCACTTTATGTACTCCAGTTGGTCCCCACCAGACAGTGACGTGTGTTCAACTAGGATATTATATCTGTTGCTTCAGAAAGATATAAAAGGAACACAGGAGGAACCCTTACCGTATTTTAATTTGGACCCAGGGTTTGGAAACAGCACCATTGAACACTTCGGTCATCCACACAGTATGTACTAAGTAAAATTAACAGAGGTAGGCTAACTGATTTTGGTCCTCTTCTTGACAATAAAGCAAGCATTTGGAGCATGAGCCCTGGTGGAGTGGCCTAAAGAGCAGCAGGTGGAAGGCAAGAAGCTAGAAGGAAAGCTGAGCCCTTCAGGGGGCTCGTGCTTGCTCTCCATTTTGCATGATGTGTCCTAAGATGAGCGTGGGCTGTGGAATGTATCTTTCTCGTGACTCACTCTGGTTCTCCATTGGCCAAGGTGTGACTCCTGGGCTCCAGGTGTCACGTGTGAAGTGAAGAAGATAGCTCACAGGATCGAGTTGAGCCGTGGAAGAGATGTTCTTAGGGGGAACATTATGCAGTGTTTGTCTTATAGTTGGGTCTGGATACACATGGCTTCCCTCTCTCCTTCTGTTCACTGGGAGCACAGTGGGTCACGGGATGGTTTTCCAGGAAACTGCTGCCACAGCTTGGTGCCAGTTGCTCTCCCCCCCTCTGCTGTATTTGACTCATAGGAGAGGCTGGATGCTGAAGGTCAGGTTCATGCAGGCTCGGGTTCTGATGTCCTGAAAGTTGAGTTGCGCCTGTTAGGTTTCAATGGCAATTTCTTCTACCACAGAAGTCAAAACAGAAATAGGATTCAAGATAAAATATTTTTATCTTGTATCTCATAATGACTTCTAATATTACCTTAATATTATAGTGTGTTCAGTGAGTGGTTTTTATTTGTTTGCTTTTTAGTTTTCTGCTAAGCTGTCTAGTACTAATGTTGATGTACTTTCCCAAATATTTATTTGTACAAGAATGCTCCTAACACAGATTCATACATACCAAGACCTGGATAATGAGCACTTTCCATATGAATCTTTCCAATGTAACAGTCTTCATTAAAATGAAAAATAAATTAAGCAAAGAAAGATATGGAAGCAAATACATTTCAGGACCTTTACACTAATTTACACTTTTTTTTTTTGGTGGGGGGAGGCATCACTAATTTACACTTTAATTACCATATATCCTTGAGTATAAGCCAACCCATAATTCTCAAAATAAAACTTCAGGTTGTTATGTTAGTCCGGGTAGACTAGAGGAACAAATTTCAAAGACACGCAAATGGATATAAGGAATGGGTTTATAGTCAAGAGGAACAGGACATTGAGAAAACATCCCAGTCCAGCTCAAAGTCACAAGTCCGATATTCACCCATATGCCCGAAATCAGTCCATAAAGTCTCCTGCTGACTTACGAAGTCACAGGTCAGTGGGTGCAGAGTCCCGGCACCGACAGGGGTCTCCCCATGGCTCCTCGCTTCCAGGGCTTAGGGTCCATCAACAGCATACCATGGTGGCAGAAGCAATTCATTACTGGCTGAGGCCTCCATGTGGCTGCCCCAGCCTCAGAGATCCGGCTCCATCAGGGCAAAGCCGTGTTATCTCTCCACCATTCTGTGTTGTCTGTGGTTAATCATCTCTGAAACTAACTCCCAACAACTGGGGAAGATAGCTTCTCATCTTCACGAGGGAAATATCGCAAGATTTCCCAGAAGTCTCAGGTGAAAATCATGCCCACATAGAGGCCTCATTGGCTACTCAATGGCTATCTCCAGATTAATAGGCTAGACTCCACCCCTACATTTCAATCATAAAATTAACATAAGCACATGACTGCCATAGTTGGCTTATAGTTGAGTATATAGGTATGTATTTGACACCATTTCAAGAAGAAGAACTGGTTCATTCATCTCCATTTTATATATATATATATATATATATATATATATATATAGACTTTATTTTTCCTAAATTAGTTTTGTTTTTGAGAATGGACACAGCCAAAGATCACCAATGCAGAGAGCTTCTACATGTAGAAATCCATCATTAGTTCACGTATAATTCAGTACGTGGTTCCTTCCCCAGTCATACAAACACGCTCTGACTCCTAAGGTTTCTGCCTACTCTTGGGAGCCGCTGTTGTCAAGCTGACCCCATATAGACTGGGTGTGAGATACCACAAAGCTCAAGGAAGACCTTCTTTACCTGTTAGGCTAAACAGGCTTCTCAACCTGTAGGTCACGACCCCTTTGGGGGTCAACTGACCCTTTCACAATGGTCTCCTGATTCATAGCAGCAGCAAAAGGACACTTATGAAGTAGCAACAAAAATAATTTTATGGTTGGTGGGGGTGGGGGTGGTTCACCACAAAATGATAAACTGTATTAAAGGGTTGCAGCATTAGAAAGGTTGAGAACCACTGGGTTAAACTATTGTTTTGTTATAAGAAAACTATAAAGAATATTATTTTTGGTTAAAGGTGTGACTATTATCTTTGAGCAAACGTTTTAAGAGTTCATCCGGTCTCCGTGACTCCAGAAAGTCTGAATTCCATGAGAAATTATGTTCTGCAGTTTTCCCTCCTCTCTGTAATCAGGATTCTTCTTTAGAGTCCTTGACCGAAATGTTCAGTAATGGTAGACTGTGTTAAATGAGCATTTTACATGTTATGTAAACACAGAAGTGGATTGCTATAATTCTCTTTCAAGGCAGAACACTACAGGAAAAAGGAGTTTTAGAACACCCTGTTCTCAACCTAACTGCCGCCTTAGGAATTTAAACACTACATTTATAATATTTCAAAATCATTTTAGGAAAACTTTCAAGGGCTTGAACCGCTTGCATCTGGAAGTCTTGCTGGTGTGTGCTATTCCAGGTGGATTCCCACTCACAGCAGCAGTAGATGACAGGGGCTTCGTCCTAGGCTGTCATCTCTCTGGAAGCAGCTTGCTGAGTGTCATCTCCCTTGCTGCAGGGAGGGTGGGTTCAAACCCCCTGTCTTGGTTAGCAGCTGAGTCCTTAACCACTTTGTCTCTGTCTCTCTACTGTGCATGTGTGCACACACGCACCTAAACCAAACTCACTGCCATTAAGTCAACTCGAACTCTTCATGACCCATTAGGACAGAGCAAAATTCCTCCATCGGGTTTTGAAGGCTGTAGTTTTCACCAGAGCAGATTATCACTTCTGGTCACAGGTTCAAATCAACCACTTGTTGGGCAGTAGTCCAAGTGCTTATTCGCTGTGTCACCAAGTCGCCTTATCAGAAAGATTAAGAAGGATAAAGAGTTAGTTTTGAATTTATCCCTTAGTTCCCTCCAAATTGAGAATGGCTAGAGTGAGCTCTTTTCGGTATTTTCCACCCCCCTTTTTTTGCAGTAATTGAACTGTGTGTATTTGTGGTCTGCCCTTAACCAGATCAGGCATTTGTTCATGCTTTGTTTTCCACACAAAAATGGGACGTTCACTTTTATGCACACGGTGTATAAAGTCATCACGGTACCCCGTGTGGAACTCTTGGATTTCATGGTGGTAGAGCGAGAGAATGGGGTGGGGGGAGTGGGTCATGATAAGCACTTTCAGAAATGAAGGTTGAGGTGGAAGGAGAATATTCAGCTTCTATTTTGCACTCTGAGAACTGTGTGCTACAGTCTTCTATTTTTCTTTCCCTAATGGCTTCTGCCCTTAAGCAGGTAAGGCCTGTGTTGGGATCTCGTGTTTCGACTGTATTTCCCAGAGCCTCTGTAATAGGGTGGAACCAGGGAGATCTCTGCATGTTTTTATCCGTGATCATGTGGGCAGCATGGTCTGACATGAGGGCCGCCTGCGTTTAGTATTTTAAGTCATTCTCATACGTTGGTCTCATTTTATCTTCCAAGTAGCTGTGGGGGATAGATGTCAATAAGATTTATGGGGCTGAGCCCCGGTGGCGTAGTGGAGGACTGTGTGTGCAGGACTGTGGCCCACTGGGATGGAGGTTCAATTCCAGCAGCGGCTCCACAGGTGCAAAGGCTGGGCCTCCTACTCCCACCACCAGAGGGCAGTGATGCCCCCCCCCAATTTTTTTAAAAGTATACAGTAATCAATGCTCACTTTGCATAGGGGAAGAAAATAGAGCAAGTAATACATCTGTTAGAGCAAGGGGAAATGAATATCTCGTGCCTGTTAATATTGTATTTGGTCCCTTTAGAATAGCTGCACTCAGACCAACCAGTGACCTTTCGAGATTGGCATTTAGCTCTCTTCTTCTTTCTTTGGGGGATTTAATTGTATTTATACTAATGAATGACATTCTGTCTTGTGGATGGTTACTATTAATAAGTGAACAAGTCAAGAAAGGGGCATTATTATATTATTATGTTATGTTCTTATGTTCTTGCTAGGCATTGCTTGATTTCTCAAAGAAACCACAGGACAGCCCATAATTTTGTTGACTGTCCACACAGGGATCAGGGATGTCCTTGGAAAGGAATGGATACCAAGGGAGGTGTTCCGGGTGAAGAGGGAGAAGCAAAGTGTGTCACCCTTCCCAGCTTTCCTCCTAACGTTCAAGGGCAAACACACGGTTTGGGATGTGATCTGAGAAATCCCTGCCTGTGTCATGTTTTTAGGCTTTCTTTACGGAAAAGTACTTCCAGGAGCATCCTGAAGACCAAGAGAAGGTTGAGCTGCTGAAACAACTGATCGCATTACAGGTATGGTGCAAGGAAGGCGTGGGTGAACAGCTTGCCCGTGCATATGATGGGCAGCCAGAGGCATGACTGTCAGCCTCCCGTCTAGCATTTAATCTACAGGATTCTCTCATTCTCTCTCTCTCTCTCTCTCTCTCTCTCTTTGAAATCGCCTAAACTGCACAAGGCCAAGGGGGACTTCCTTAGAGCCATGATAAAAGTGGGTTTTCTGGCCCGATTGCAGCTGACAGCTGTTGACCACATTTTTCCTTCTCTGCCTCGGTGATCAGTTTTAGAACACACAGCCAGCAAATTCTGTCTAAGGCTTACACCTTCAGTCATTGTCCCCTGAAACACCCCAGGACTTGATTGGATCGGCCTTCCCAGTCAGCTCTTTCCGAGCCGAGGGCTTGGCCACTGATGTCCTTGGTGTGTGCCTTTCTCTGGATCCTTGATCCAGGGGACCCCCGTTCTTAAGGCCAGAATTGAGAAGGAGTCTTCTGATGGAACCCCATCTTCTGATGGGACCCCTTCTCATGGGACCCCAGCCTACTTGCCTACCCTCCTAGCCCCACACTCTTCCCCGGCCTCCAGACCTGAATGGTCCCTTCTCTAAACCGCATTGCCTGGCTTTGTGCACCCTCCTTCCCAGATGCCTCTGCTGACAGAGGGGATCCGCATCCACGGGGAGAAGCTGACGGAACAGCTCAAGCCCTTGCATGACCGGCTGACCTCCTGCTTCCGGGAGCTCAAGGAGAAAGTGGAAAAGCTCTATGGCGTGGTCACCCTGGTAGGCATTTTCCAAGTCGCCCACCCACTTGCCCTTCGTCTGTCTGATCTTTTCCCCCATTGATACACTTTTTACACACCAAGTGCTAACATGCACATGTGTGACCTCGGGGTGGGCCAGGAGCAAAAGGGGAAGTTCTGGCAGTGAGCTGGATCCATCATTGTCCCAGGTCGTGGTGCTCACAGCACCTGGAAGCCTTGTGACAATACACCCCACCCCTGGCAGTTCCAATTCGGGCAGGATCAGAGCTATCCCAGAGAACCTCGTAGAACAGTTCCTTCAGGCTTTCCTTTCTGCCCCCCCCCCCCCCCCGTGTCTTTTTGTAAGGTGTAAGTTTTTTTTTTTTTTTTTTGGCATCACTGTCCTCTGGGGGAGTAGGAGGCCCAGCCTTGCTCCTGGAGAGCTGCTGCTGGATTTGAACCGTAAACCCTATGGGCCAGAGTCCCGCACGTAACCACTATGCCACGGGGAGCTCGGCCCTAAGTTGCAAGCTTTTTACGTCGTCTTAAAGCCTGCCATCTTCAGGATGTGCTCCCTGGTGGCCAGACAGGGAAGGGCTCTGCCCCGGGAGCAGTACTCTTCAGTCCACACGTTGCAGGATGGCAGAGACTGTGCTTTGGACCTGACGAGCCCAGTTGTGATCAGAACCAGCCCGGCGTGAGCCAAGGAGGTAGATGTGCTAGCCTGCCGTGGAAGCCTGTTGGCCCATCTTTCCTTCCTAAGATCCACCCATCTGAACCTAAAGTCTACAGTTCTGGAGAATCATGCACATCATAGTTCTGTTTTTAAACTCCTGTCTGTTGGAAAATTAGGATTTTTTTCCCCAAGTCTTAGATACAGGGTGGCTGGTCGGGTGATATTAAGAAGGCTTGGATGAAACCCTGCCTCGCCTTGCACTGTCCTCCTTTGTTGTGGCCACTGTGTCACTCCGGCTTGTCCAGGGCTCTCCTTTTTAGCACTGGCCCCTGCGGCCCCATGTGCAATGTCCCAGGACTGGCCCCTGCGGGCACCGGGTCGGAAGTGCATGAGATGAAGTCTCGCCGTCCTTGCTGCTGACTCCCTCCTTCAGGACAGATTGTATTGACGGTGGTTCTTGTCGACTGCTACCACGTCGGCCCCGACTCACGGCAAACCCGTGCCGCCCAGGAGTGGACTGCTGTGCTCCCCGGAGGGTGTCTTTGGCTGCTTTTCCAAAGTCGATCCCCAAACCTTCCTTCTCGGTCTTTGAGCCCCACCACAAGCTGCTCTGCAGCGGAGGAGTCCACAAGTCTCCCCCGAAGGTGGGCCGTGGCTGCTCTTGTGGCGCCCTGGCCCAGAATCAAAGCCAGGTGACTGGCCCAGGGGAGGCTTCCCCAAAGCTGCGACTCTCCCCCAGAGGTGACAGCTCGTCCAGCCCAGCCCCAGCCAAGGAGTGGGGCCCCGCACCCAAGCCTGACGGGCACGGGCCCTATGTGGCGCAGCTGGTGGCCGGGCTGTGGTCCAGCTAAGCAGGAAAGGTGTGTGTTTCAGCCGCCCAACCTGTCGGAGCGGAAGCAGAGCCGCACCGGGTCCCTCGTGCTGCCGTACATCATGTCATCCACCCTGCGGAGATTGTCCGTCACCTCGGTGACCTCCTCCGTGGTGTCCACCTCCTCAAACTCGTCTGACAACGCGCCTTCCAGACCCGGGTCTGACGGGTAAGGAGTCGGACGCGGACCTCCTACTCGATTAGCTTGTGTCCCGATCCACGCGTCGTCCTCAGGGCAAAGCTCAGCCTGGCCTCTGCGCCATTCTCCATGTCAACCTCATGACAACAGCAGTGATGAAGCATGCCTTGCCCCTCAGCCTGCTATCCTGTTTTATTTCTCTCTTTAAGGCATACTTCAAAATAGTCTTGTATTTCCTTATTGTATGGGGGGGAGGGGAGATCATTTAAGCGCATGGGGTAAAATCCCAAAATACAAAAAGGTATCTTATGAAAACTCGCCCTTGAACCGCTGACTCCCCCTCTCTCGCTCCCATTCCCAGAGGCAGCAGATGTGAGCATCTGGGTTCCTGGTACCTTCCCAGTTCTTTATACTGACACAGTCAAAAGCCCAACAGACACTTTCACCAGACTTTATACACATAAAAGCAGGCAAATGCTCTCGTCCCCTTGCTTTGCTCCCCCTCCAGCTCATGATGGCTATGCAGCGTTTCCAAAGCTACACATCTCTCTGCGAACAGTCGGGTCTTTTACCCCGGAGCCGTGGGTGGGTGACATTCAGCTGCGCTGTGACTCTGGGACTCCCTTTACTGCCTTCCAGGAACTAGCAGTCCAGTTACTCTCTCGATTTCTCTTTCTTTCTTACGATGGGTGTCTGGTGACTTTTGTCCTCATGCTTGGCTGCTAGGTCCATCCTGGAGCCCCTCTTTGAGCGCAGGGCCTCATCGGGTGGCAGAGTCGAAGACCTGCCCCCCAGAGAGGACAGCGAGAACCGGATCAGCAAGTTCAAGAGGAAAGACTGGAGCCTGAGCAAGTCCCAGGTCATTGCGGAGAAAGCACCAGAACAAGATCTAATGGTAAAAAAAAAAAAAAAAAGCTGTCACTGGCTGGTCCCTCCCCTCCCCTCCACAGCAGCGAGTCATCCAGTGGAGGTCCAGCTGGGGCTTGCCTCAGCACCAAGCAGCTCGAGGTGGGTGTCAGCTCTCAGCTTGTGAGAAAGCAGGGCCAGAGAAGGCGAGTTTTTCTTTTGTTTTAGAATGTGAGTTTCTAGAGCGCTATGGGGATGGGATCTTGAACCCACAGGGTAAATGTGTGGGTTGGTGCTTGGAGTTGTGGTTCTCACCACATATTCCACGAGTCAGTCCAAACATTGTCATTCCTCTTCTTTCAACTTGTCAGACAAAACCAAACCACAAAACTCCTCCCTTCCCAAGGGACCTCAAGTCGGGAACAGTGGCAAGCCCCACTTGCCCTGGGAATCAGGGTAGCCTCTTTCCCACGGCAATGACACAGTGCAGCCGTGGGCCACATCAGGTCCGTAGTCAACCAGACAGCACTTTAGACGTGCACATCTGCGTCTCGGTGCCGGGCATCTGCGTCAGCAGTGGCAAGCTGCAAAGTGGCCCCTGGGATGATGCCCCTGTGCATGTTTCTGCTGGCGAGACGAGGCTGCTCAGAGCATCAGGACACTCTGTGTTCCTCACGGTGAGCCTGTCCTGCTGTCTTTCCCCCTGGAACTAGAGCCCATCCAGAAAAGCACAAAGGCCAAAGAGTTTGCAGCTGGCAGACAGTCGGCTAACACCGTTCCAGGGCTCCTCCCCTCTGCAGTCAACACCCCGGAGCCCACCGCCACTCACTCCGAAAGCTACCAGGACCCTAAGTAAGTTTTCCAATGGCCTTACATGTTTTTTTTTTGTCTTTTTACCAGGGAACAGAGTATGTCTGCAGACCTGGGCAGTGTTGTGAAGGGGGCTCGATAAAACCCACTTTCACTGGAGCGGGGCCAGGAGCCCTTGAAACCTCCTTAGTTACCTGGAGTTGGATCTTCCTGAAGGGGATGGTTTGATTAACACAAAGAAACTGTTCCGGGCAGGGGGGGGGGGGGTGGAGTGGCCTGCCTCCACGATCACTAGTCTGTTTGTGGCAGCTGACCGCGTCCACTGTCCTGTTCATACTACGAATGTATACAAGTAGGGAAGTAGAATCAGGACCAAATCACAAGCATGGACTTATGAATCAACTCTTGACAAGGATAGTCCAGTATCTTGTATTGGCACGGTTTTAAAAGAAAGACAAGAAAGTGAGCCCAAGGTTGGTTAAAAACAAACAAAAACACTTGAGAAGAATTACATAGGAAAGGGCATCTGGACTAGTAAGTCCAGATGGGCGATAGTGGCCAACTTTCTCAGAGGAAGTGGGATACTTCACACTGCATGCTCGAACTCCCAAAACACAGTTTAATTCACCCAGTCCATAGTGAGCCCAGGCAGTGTGGGCTACGCATTGGAGACAGGTCAGAGAACAGGGATAGCAGCCTAAGTGCCACATCATGTTCTCACCTGCCGCTTAGTAGTAAGACCCTTGGCCAAGGAAAAAGGCATTTTCACTTCACTGCTCCTTGTGAGGGAAGCCCATGAGACCTCCTGGTGAATGAGAGATGCTTCATTTATCAGGTCAGCTCAAAGGTGGTCGCCTTCTTCCTGACCATAGAAACCATAGGAGCAGCCTCAGGCACTTGGATGAGCCAGTTTGATGCAGGGTGTGACATGGCAAGCAGATTGTCTGATTTCCCCTAATGATTTTCTTTCTTTGCCTTTATTTGTCTCGTGCCGTTTCTAGGCTCCCCATCTTTGCAGACGGATGGGATGATGCCGTCTACTCTCCCGCCTCCGCCTCCCCCAAAGAGCAAGCCCTACGAGAACAGCCCGAAGCACTCGGCAGAGGTAAGGCCCCCACCCCCGGCTGTGGCCAGAGACACAGCACGGAGACACAACACAGGGTTTTCCAAGTTCTGTCATGAGCAAGTTGTCCCATATATTTGTCCCTGCCATCAGTGTGTGGCTCGTTCCTGAAACTGCCAACAATGAGATGTTCTCAGTGGGCAGAGAAGATACTCAAATTGCTTTTTTCCATCAGCCTGGACGTCGAGCCCTTCTCCATGCCTCACTGTGGGTACAGGTGGGGGATCTCGGGAGTGAGTTCAGGTTCACCTTTGACTAGTGCCTTCGGAGTGAGTGACAGCTATGTTAGCATTATGTCCAATGGGGTTCTTTCCTTCC
This sequence comes from Nesogale talazaci, assembly GCA_004026705.1. NCBI lineage: Eukaryota > Metazoa > Chordata > Mammalia > Afrosoricida > Tenrecidae > Nesogale > Nesogale talazaci. The sequence goes on along the minus strand of PVJH01008626.1, from coordinate 32,275 downwards.
TTCATTCAACAGAGTCACTGTCTCCATCAGTCAGGTGCCCGATGCTGAGGAAATGTTGATGGTTGGATGTGTGAGTGGGGTGTGTGTTTCAGGACGGATGTGTGAGGGTGGCTGTGTGGGTGTGCCTGTGTTCATGTCTGATTAGCTCCAGGGGAACAGGGCAGAACAAATCCTTCCTTTTCGCCTGATGAAAGCTGTGTAGAAAAACTCTGGTCAGGTAGAAATTGCAGGTCGAATGTGGAAAGCGTGAAGGGGGAGGGTATCGTGGGAAGACCAGACTTTGGTTCTCATTCCAGGTCTCTGCTTCTGTAGGTTGCGCCCCCACTGCCTGTCAGGAGAGAAGCCAAAGCCCCACCTCCACCACCACCCAAAGTCCGCAAATCCGGCTTCCTTTCTGCTGAGCCTGGATCTCAGTGAGGATCTCTCCCTCTCGAACTGGGTGCCCTGGACAGCTGATGTCTGAGAACTGGCCTCCCTACCTGGGGCAGGCTCCCCGCTGACCACTCTGTTCTGATCTGGGGTCAGGCCAGCATGGTGGGTTTCGGGGGGAAGGCTCGAGTGGTCTGAAGCCAAGCCACTTCACCTCCAGACCACACACGCGTCCAGCACTGGCGGGCTCTCTGTGCCTCTGCGAAGGAGGGTGGTCTCCTTGGCAGTTGTGAAAGCGTGCCTCTGGTGCAGAGCCACGAGGAGCTGCAAGAAGCCTGGGGGTGAGTTGATGCCGTGCCCCCGATGCTGTGCTCCGTGGAGCTCTTGGTTGCTTTGCCTCCGAAAAGCTAGGCCGGAGGTGTCGTTCCTCCTGATCCCCGCTAGTGGGGTGAAAGAGACCAAAGTCAAGTACGCGTCACGTGGGGAGCCAAAATAACGTCATCGTTCGAGTATCGGCTGTGTCTCCTCGGAGGAAAAGAACACGCATGTTGAAGGGAGATTGGGTGTGAGTGGCTGTCTTCGTTGGGAAAAAAGCGTGGGCTCTGAACTTTTGTAGCCCCCCACCCACCCACTTATAACATGAGAAGCGCCTCTCTCTCTCCCTCCCCCATCCCTTCCCCCCTCCCTCCCCCCACCCCGTGCCCTGGGAGTCAATTACACTCCTGCCTATTGGCCGTTGCTGCAAGGTGGAGGCCGCTTTGTGCTAAGGACTCCTCTGAAACCGCCCCATTTGCACGTGGTCTCTTGCCCCGTTTCTCCCCTGGGTGTCAGGGATGGAGAAACCCAAGTGCACACACTTCATCGCGTGTGGACGGGCGATGGCTCCCATGATGCCCTGGAGGGTGCTGTGCAATACTTCCCTGATGCCGCCGGATGGATTCGATCACTTCTAGCGGTACTCATGTCAGTGCTCTCTCAGGAGAAAACAGCCTGCGGATTCAGGTTTGCCACGATCGCCTGGTGTGCGCACCACACAGAGGGGCGGGCATTTGAGTGGGAAAGACCATCAAGGACATGTAAGCTTCTATTGCATAGAGACGGGAAACTGAGCTCGAGTGGGAAATGCTACTTACTCTAGACTTTAACTCATACGCCAGCTAATTTAGGCCACCACCCCACCCCCAGGATAACACACAGCTCTGGAAGACATCCCTGGCAAGTTCTCCAATGCCTGCCTTGTGGTGGGAACCTGATTTGAGATGCCACAGATATTTCTGTCATATCTAGAAACTTTTCGGCAAAGTTGAAGCCAAAAAATAAATTATTTTTTTTGCCCGTGGATCTCGTAAGTCAATATATGGAGCTGAAATCCCTCCAGGAATCTCTCCAGCCTCAGTCCTCAGAATAGGGAGCAGAGAAGGATTCCAGCAGTGACGGTGTCAGAACTTGGTTATGTTGCCTGCCTGGCTCGGTTTCTCCACCGTCCCTCTGAGGTGAGACATTCGAGGTGATCCCAAAGCTCGGGGACCCAGAATCATCCAAGGTGCCTCTGGCAGGACTCCAGAAATGTGCATTCCTCCCCTATACGTGACATGGGAAAGCTTGCACCCCGCCCACCCCCACTGTGGCCACCTGCAGTGTGGTGGCTTGGAAAGGACACAGGCTTCGGAATTCAACTACACCATCTTCTGAAATGCCCCCGGGCTTCCCTGTCCATGTCATTCACAGTAGGAACCGTGCCTGCTCCCTGAGCATGGGGTGGTTATGCTCGCTGTAGATTTTCAAGGTAGTTTGGAAGGCAAGGGGAGGTTGCCTCTGCTCCTGGAATAACCGCCCTGCTCCAGACGAAGGCCTCTTTGGGTGGCTTTTATATAACTTAACAGTGAGGAACAAAATGATACCAGGAAGGATTGTAAGTGGAAAGAACTCTAGGGGAAAACAGACCACGCGGAGTTCATAGGAAACCTGGAGCAGCTTCTCTGAGAAGCTGCCTGTCAGAGTGACTTCATGGGGCTTTGTAGGCCCCACCTTCCACGCAGGTAGCGAGAGGTCACGGCATGAAAACAGCTGAAGCAGAAACCTCTCCTTTGAGGGCAGGGCTCATGAGCCAGTTCCTGGCCTCGCAGAGGCTGGGGTAGGGTGACACCTCAGAGCTCAGGTGCTTTCCTTTGTTTACGTGAGAGGATTCCATCCGATCCCCTGCCCATACTCATAGAAACAAGAGTCTCCCTCCTGAACCCAGAGGATTCTGAGCAGTATGGAGGAATAAGCCCCAGAGGACTTTTACGAGGTGTGCCTCTTTGGGAAGCCATTGGGTAGGGAAGTTATATTTGATCCAAAAAAAAGATCAAAGAAAGTATGCTTGTGGTTGATTGTGTTCAGTGCCGAAGAAGCGTGAGAGAGAAGCGAGAAGGAATGTAGTCTTGACTTCTCTAGCTGAGAACACTAGGGTACGCGAAGACTTGAAAGAAGGACTAAAATTAGCACAGCCAGTGTGAGTATGGGACACATCTTTTCTTTCCTCCATCCTTCTCCCTGCCCTGGTGACATATCTTGATTTGAAAGTTTCTAGAATGGTTTCATTCAACTGCTGAATGCCAGACCCCCAGGTGGTGGCACGGTCGGTGGGTCCAGTGCCAAAAGCCCAGGAATCCCTCGGGTTTGCTGTGAGGTGGTGTGAACTGAAACGGGAAGCCCAAGTGAGGCTGATGGGCTGTGGGTGGTTCTCCCCTCTTCCACCTGTTACCTCTAGAACTGCTGTCATTACCTCATCTAGAAAACTCAACTACTGACTGATGTGGCCACACTGCACCACCCCAAGAAAAAGCAAAGCCGGTTGAGATAACAATTCTCCTTTGTTAACTACTTCCATGCTGCAGTCATTCCCTTCCTGTTGCCCAGGGGTCCATTGTAGGGCGATCCCTTGTTTTCAAATTGAGATAGACTTACATATAATAAAGTGTAAAAACCTTAGGTGTACATCTGGGTGGGTTTTTCCATATGTATATACCCCTCTCGCCACCTCTCAGATGAAGACATACACTCTGTGCAGAAAGTTCCCATGAGGTCCATGATCTCATTCTGTACGAGAGGTTTAGGTTGAAGCCCTTCAAATGTGTGCCTTTTCTTCGAAGTTCTCAGGTGTGAAAAAGAAGGGCCATGGGGAGGGACCCTCATCATCAACCATGGAGCAAGAGTCTAAAGACCTTTTGGCAAGTTAAGTTGTCAGCCCTCTCCTCAAGTGGAAAATAATACTAACAATAGTCCATTTGAGGCCAGAAGATTCTTTAAACCTTCCCTGCCCTTGTTTACTCTTATTCGCAGCTAGTGAGAAAGGGGACGAGGCAGTAGGAAGCTCGGGGCACACGAGAATCTTCCCACTTTTTATCTCCACCCGAGGCGCTGGCCCTGCTGGAGTGCAGGTCTTCAAGGGCGTGTGGGCACTGGAACCATGAATGTTCTCCTGTCCGTGACACACAGAAATATTGATGCCAATTGCTGTATTTCACAGCAACAACCTTATAAGCCATGCCCTTTTCAGCAACAGCGTTATAAGCCATGCCATTCTCAGCAAGAGTTTTCAGAGAACTTTTCCAGCCTAGCCAGCGTCCCTAGACACACAGTTTGCGTTCCTAGCCATGTCTTCCCCATCTTTGGGGAAGTTGATGACTGCCACTTCCTTGGAAGTGTTTATTCGCTCAGCAGTCTGTCCAGTTTTTCCAGTTGAATTAGAGGCAGTCACTTCCTCTTTGAATGGTTCTAGTGGACAGAAGGAGACTGTTTCCCATTCCAGTTGATAATGTGTGTAGAATCCAGCCAAAGCTAATTGCCGGCTGAGCTTGCCCAGACGTACATGTTAGTCATTCCTGCGTGTGCTGTCCCTCCCGACTTCTGTCAGACGCTTCTTTGCCATGATGTTGTAAATAGCTGGGTTTCAGACACGGGCTGTTTGGAAGATACACATTGAAATGGAAGCATATTTGTTCAGAGTTGCTGTTATTTATTTTTTAAATTAAAAATGGAAATGTATTTTAAAAGTTGATTGCTCACTTTATTTCTTGCCGTGTCAGAATGAGGGAATCCCTGAAATTTCCCAGTTATCCTTACGGATGCCTCCCAGAGACCCATGGTACCCGGAGCTCTTCCCTGCGCACCTTGAAGGGTGGAGTCTGGGAGAGAGTCATCTTTGCCTCCTTGAGCAATAAAAACTGCCAGCCTTGCGTCTCACCCCCACCCCACCCTATCCAGCCTCTGGCATCTGACTGGCTTGGAAAAACTGACTGGGCTTGATGGTAGTAATCCGTCCCTCGCACATGAGACCCACATGTGTGCTCATTCCCACAGAGAACTCAGCAGAGGGATGGTGAGTGAAAGGGGCGACCAAGAGTGTTGCCATTCAAACGGAAAGGGAGTCCTCAGTGGGTCCATGTCCAATCACCTTGGGTGAGACCATACCCCAGTCCAGTTAAAGCAGAATCTCTTTAGAGAGGGGGAGGGGGAGGCATGGGAGCACAGAATCGTGCACTGCGATTTCCTGTGGTGCAGTGAGAGCCCAGGTTGGGGCCCACTGCTGTCCGGGAAATGGAAGGATAAGGAAGATTGCCAATATAAAATCATGTATGTAAAATATCAAAATGGGAGGCAGGTGTTTTCTCAGCATCCCACTCTGTATGCTGCCGAAGGCTGTGTGTCCGTCTCTGACCCATTGCCAAAGAAGTCTGCACTCTGTGATTTACACCCCTGGCGCTGGCATGCTTGAGCAAGTTTAAACGGTTTCTTCTCCGGGGTTTTTTGTGTGTGTGTTGGGAACTGAACATTTAAAAGTGCAGAATGAGAGATGGAAGGTGAATCAAGTTAATCTTCCCAAAGACATTCTCATGGAACAGCCCCTGCCAGCCTCCGGGGGAGAAGAGGCTGCAAATTCCCTGGCCTTTTTCTCCCCAGTTATCTATTGTGTCTACATACTTTCTCCTACTAAGTCTCTGATTGTCACATGCGCTTCCCAAAAGAAAATCTCTCCATATCTTACACCAAGCCGTCGCCTGTTGTTCTTCCCTCTGGGGCGGGTGGTGGTGGTGGTGGTGATATGTCAATCATTGTGATTGGTTCCTCCTTCCCCTCAAAGGGGAGACGGGTTGGTGTAAGATAGGAAAATAATAATCATGTATCATTTCTCAAGGAGTCGTCATGAGGGGGAAGAGTGGGAAAAATAGATGAGCTGATACCAAGGGTTCAAATAGAAAATAAATGTTTGGAAAATGTCAACATATGTACACTTAGGCTTGATAGAATTGATGTGTGGATTGTTACAAGAGTCCCCAATAAAGTGATCATTTAATTAAGAAAGAAGACAAATCCTTTTAAATTCCAAATCACAGCCGCCATGACTTTCTAGGATGCCCTCTCTCGCCTTGACTATATCTGGCCCAGCTTGTCACCCCAGAAGCCATTGTTTGAGGGGACCTTGCTCCCTGAATCATACTGGTAAATCCAAGACTCCTCCCCAATTGCAATTTGCTTCATAAAATAGTCTTCATCACCTTTGAACTAGCTACTTTTATGTCACACTTTTTTTTTTTGCTGTTGTCCACTTGTTAGTAAGGGCACCCCAACAAAACTAAGACCAGTGTCTACGTGAGAGAAACCATCTGCCGACCTCTGCTGATAACAGACATTCATAGCACCTTTGTAAATGTTATTAGACACAGGCAGTCGGTTCTGACTCATAAGGACCCATGTGTTACAGACTAGAACCTCAGTAGCCGTACTTTTCGACCTCCCATTTTTACAAAGTGGCATTCAACATGTGTTTTATATAATCCGTGTTGGTAATGTGTCAGGTTCGAGATTGGGGAGAGGGGGCGAGCACCTGTTCAGTTAGAGTAGCCATACGACTTGGGTCAAGAAGTTTGGTTTGGGGGTTGGTACTGGTTTAAGGACTAGCGTTACTGCTTAAGTTTGTTGGGTTTTTTTTTTTTTGGTCTCTCTTTTGAAAAAAGAGTTCCCGGACTTTAAAACATTGACCGTCTAAGCAAAAGATGAGTGAGAACAATTGGTCGAATGGACCACACAAACATCAGTCTCCACAAACCTGAAACCCATTAGACTAACTAGTGGGTGCCAGCTACCAAGCCCCACTCTGTTGAAGAGGATCACCAGTAGAAGGTCCTGTGCACAGCGAAAGTTCTGTGGAACAGAACTCAAAATCATAAGAGACCGGGATTATCGATTGTACTTTAGAGACTGGTGGGGGTCCTGGGGGAAGGCTGTGCCCAGGGCCCTGCCAAAGCACTGCGCATGAACGCAATCAGTGGGGAATGAGTCTTGAGCTCCTGGAGCCCTGGATTCTTCCATTTAAAGAAAAAGCTATCTATTTACTTTCTAGGATTACAAATATGGATGCGAATATGTACACACCTACACACACATCTAGCTCAAAGCTTGTCTCTAGTCTTTCTGGACAGTGACTGGTGACTGAGCTATTTGCTAGGGCACTTGGGATCACCTGAAGCCTCTCTTTGATGTCTACCTGCCATAGCATTTCTCAAGGGAAAGCCCACCGAGATCAGGCAGGATTTATGGCCCTTGTCTCCAAATTTCAGTGTGCATCACTTGTCCTGATGAACTTGGGTTGTCCATGAACAAGAAGACTTCTAGACCAGGGCTCTTCAGAGGCCTCCTTGCTCGCAGGTCTCACTCAAGTTCCACGAGATCTCTAAGGAACTAGAGACAACTTGGAAAAGTAACTTTTTTCCCAGTGGGAGGAAATCTTGACTACAGTCTCAGTTATGGTAAGGAGGAGCAAACCTTAGGCACCGAAAGGACGGCTCGGTTTCTTTTAGGCACCAGAGAGTTAGAGAGATGGCAGATCCTGCCTTGACTCTCCATATGTGTCATGTGTCTAGTGGGTTGTGTGCATTGGGGCTCTTAACCTCGAGGGCAGCTGTTCAAAAGCACCAGCTGGTCTTCAGAACAAATACGAGGCTTGCTATGTCTGAAAGATTGACAGTCTCTGAGCCCCAAGAGGGCCCTTCTGCGCTGTCCTCTGGAGTCACGATGAGTCGGAATTGAGTCCAAAGACTGTGAGTTTGGATTTTTGAGTATCGAGCAGGATCAAAGATTACAGTTAAAATCCCATTGGAAGCTGGGATTTAAATATTTCACTCAGTGCATGCTATGTGGTTTTTCTCTTCCATATGGATGCAGGCTGAGCGTGGAAGAGAACGGCCAGATTCCCTGGGTCAACAGTAGACACCTCTTTCCCTCCCCATCCATCACCTGCAGACACACTCGCTCCCTTTTGTAACCCCATCCAAGGTCAGAGAGGATTGAACACTTAAACTACTTTATTCACAACATAGCGGCACTGCATCATGAAATATGCGCACCCGGTGTGAGAATTTCTGACATCAGGTAAGGTGAAGTGGGATACACTGCAGTGTGCTTCAATGTTGCCAATCCCGGATCGCCTGGTTTACATCTTCTTCTGCCCAGTTTCCTCTTCAATCAGACTTTCCTGAAAATTTTAGCAACAAAGATATCAAAGGTGGTTTAATTCGGTGCATTTCATCACATTTTAAACAATTGCGGAAGTACCTCTGGAAAGGACGGCTCGGTTTCTGTTAGGCACTAGAGAGAGAGAGAGAGAGAGAGAGAGAGAGAGATGGCAGATCGTGCCTTGACTCTCCATATGTGTCATGTGTCCAAAGCCCACACCAGCGGTGTGAGAAAAGATGGTAGAAGAGGAGGGTGGCAGGATATTTGTCTGAACCGTTTGCTTTGCCTCAGCCTCTCCTTTCTAATGTCACCTTTGAGAAAGCCCGCCGCCTGCCCTCATTTTTATCACGTGATGAGCAGGCGGAGAAAAGAAAACAAGCATGTGTCCACTTTCTTCCTTGTTCTGTGAACACAGATGTTGAAGTACCTGCTAAGAATGAACATCTTTCTCCCTGGTTTTCTCAGGCTTTCCCTTCTGGGAACCACGGTGGTAGATTGCCATTTGGGTGGGAATTTGGAGATCAGGTATATTCTGATCCAAAAATCCAGCCTGTGGCTCTGAATTATAAATCTGCTAGTATTTTTTTTATTACAAAAGGGAAAAATCAAAGTAAACCTTTTGGTTTGGTTTGTTTCTGATATCGACATTCCTGAGTGCAAGAACAATTGGAGAAAAAAGAGGCTGGAGAGGTTTGGCGTGGCCAAGTGAAGAATCAGGTGTGAGGTTTTTAACGGATTTAAAGTGGCACGTCATGGTGGGAAGGGATTTGTCAGCCATCCCACAGGTCGGTGCCAAGATTTGACTGATAGAGGTTCAGCCTGACAGTGGGAGGAAGGGAAAGCGTCGATGGCAGTGACTCCTATTATCTACGAGGGGTCCGACTGCGGTGTGGGAAGTAGGCCCTACAGTGGGGGGTAGGGGGGTGTCCTCAAGGGCTTCTTTCCATCTCCGAAGCTGTGCTCTTACCCTTGAAACTTACCAGCGCTCCTTTCAGCTCCCTGAGGGGCGAGCGCAGCTGGTGGATGGTACAGTCGAAGCGCTGGGGTTCTGCGAGCTGGTCAACCTCTTTGGCGAGCTGAAGACAATGCATGTGATTCTCAGAGGTGGAAATAAAGAAATAGAATTGGATTTTCCTAAGAGGTTAACTGAAAAGAAGCACCTGCTGCCCAACAGAAAGTGAGGTCAAGGGGCCTGGCGGACGGCAGACTGTCCATCTGGTCTGGGAAGATTGTGAGTCTGTGATGGGACTTGGAGAACTGGGATCCCCAGTCAGGCATTTTTAGATGGGGGTGGGGGTGGAGGGGGAGTTCTGCAGATAATGGAGATAACAGAAAGAGTGTCTTCTCTGTTGGGCATCAAGAGCAGTGAGTCTTGGATAAAGTGACCAGACGTCCCACATTTTAACAATTTAACAACATCCCGTGGTGTTTTAAAATTAAAACAAATATATTACAATACTATTTTTGCATCCTATGGAAATTGTTATTGCTCCATGTAGACCAAATTTTGAATCAAGAACATACCCCCACCCCCATCCCCACCCGGTAAATGGTGTCCCGCTTAAAACCTTGTCACTTTAGTAGTGGTTGAAGAACTCTCTGCTAATAAAAAGGCTGGTAATCTAGGAAACCCTCCCCCCACCCATGTGCTCCCGTGGAGAAGGCACGGCTGTCTGTACGGTGGACACAACCATGGAGACCCCGTGTGCAGTTTGACTCTGTCCTACCGGCTTGCTCTGTGTTGGAAGAGTGTTACTGATGGTGACCGCTTTCTCCTTTTTCCTTTAGGATCCCTCGGGTAATGTGGGTTCAGGTGCTAAATGCAAAGTTGGGGGTTCAAATCCACTAGTCACTTCATGGGAGAAAGATGTGGCAATCCGCTTCCATTAAAAAATGACAGCCTAGGGCTGAACCCCAGTGGCGTAGTGGTTGTGCGCGGGACTGCGGCCCACTGGGTTGGAGGTTCAAGTCCAGCAGCAAGGCTGGGCCTCCTAGAGGGTCACCCAGAGGAGTAGAAATCAGCAACTGTGTTCTGTGAGGTTTTTTGTTTTGTTTCAAGGGGGGTGGTCCTAGTTCTTTTAAGGGTTCATCTTACTTTTCAATGTTTACTAAATATGTAAGGGATCCTGGTGGCATAGTGGTTTGGATTGGGCCACAGTCCACAAGGCCAGTAGTTCTAAACCACCTGGCGCTCCTTGGGAGGAAGATGGGGCTTTCTATTCCTGTAAACATTTACCGGCTAGGAAGCGTACAGGGGAAGCCCCACCTGTCCTCTAGCGGGTCACTGAGTCAGTATTGACTTGATGGCAGTAAGGTTGGTTTGGGTTTGGTTCCTAAATGCTTCATGTTTAAATGGAAACTGCTTCAGACAATCTGCAGCAAGGAGATTTCAGATTCTAGGGCTTCTTCAGTTAACACTCACTTATCTTTTCCTATTGCTTTCCAAAGGGTTTTTGTGCCCAATGCAAATTTAAGTGACCTCTCAAGGCCAATAATGAAAGTATTGATACCAGGAGGGGAGCTAATAATAATGAATGCAAGAATTAAGAAAATGTTCTAAACTCGATTATGTTGATGATTGCATGATGCTTTTAAATGTATTTAAACCTGCAGCTCTCAACCTGTGAGTCTCAGCCCCTTTGGGGGTCAAATGATCCTTTCATACGGGTCATCCAGTTTCTAACAGTAGCAAAATTACAGTTATGAAGTATCAACAAAAATAATTTTATGGTGGCTGAGCCCTGGTGGCTTAGTGATAGTTTGCAGGACTGCAGCCCACAGGGTTGACAGTTCAAATCCAGCAGCAGCTCTCCAGGAACAAGGCTGGACTTGCTACTCCTATCAGGGCAGTGATGCCACAAAAGAAAATAAATTAAAAAAAAAATAATAATTTTATGGTATAACTTCTTGTCATACCAAGAACTCAAGTAGAAAATATTTGAAAATGAATATAGCAACATGTATACAAATATGCTTAATACAAATGATGTATTGAGTGTTATAAGAGCTATAAGAGCCCCAATAAAAACTATATTAAAAAAAATTCCAATATTCACTGACACTGATAATTAGAATGTAATTGGCAAGTTTTATTCACAAGATAATAAAAAACAGGTTTAAATTAATGTGACATTAAAAAAATAATAATTTTATGGTTGGAGGTGGGGGTCACCACATGAAGAACTGTATTAAAGGGTCGCGGCATTAGGAAGGTGGAGAACCAGTGATTTAAACCATTGAATGGGCATGATGTATGTCAATAAACCTGTTAAACATTTTTAAATGATAGCCTCACAAACCCTCCGTATGGGTCACTGTGAGCTGAACTGGACACAGCAGCAGTGGGTTTCGGGTCTTCCAATGTCCCTCTGGGTGGAATGGAACTGCCAACCTTTCAGCTAGTTGTGGAGGATCCACCATGCTTCGGAATTGCGCATCGGAAAAGGAGTGCTACTTTTCAAGTGCCCGTCTCCCTCTGCGGGTCTAGGTTAGAGCCTCGAGCAGTGCCCTGGGGCCTATAGTGGATGTGCAGGGTATCTAACCCAACTGAATGGGAAACTTACCTCTTGGAAGGAATCCATGAGGCTTTCGGCATTTCTCTTCCCTCCGGGGCGCAAACCATAGGACCAGTGTTGGCTGGCACAGCCCACCACGCAGAAAGTCAGCAAGAGAAGTCCGGCGAGGTGCTTTGGAAGGGGCGCCATGCTAAGGAACATCAACGTGCAAACAAAATAGACCCAGACTGGGTTGAGTTTTGAAAAAAAAAAAAAAAAAAAGACAAAAGACTCTTCAGTGAAAATCTTGTTATCCCTAACCTCACCGACGCTGTTGGAGTCATTGAGGCTTTCAGAGGACACTGAAAAACAAGTCACTTGCTTGCCTTGGGTTCCTGTGCGAGACGGTGGGGGGTGGGGGGGGCAAACCCCAGGGCTTTACAGGCACCTGGTTTAGTAGGAGGGCAGGTGTTCAACGATGTATCACTAATCAAAGCTCTGGCTGCCTCTAACACATCGATCAGAGCCAAAACGACTGGACTTTTTACAGGCCACTCTGCATTTAAGATTTATGAAATCTTTGACGCTAAATGCTCCCAATAGAACAGAAATTGAAGAAAGCAGGCAACAAATCGCGAGAGGACATATCTCGTGTTGAAAATATTTTTAAAGCATTCCGATCTTTTTCTCTTTTACCTCGGGTTGAGAGGCCTTCTTTTTCAGGTGATCTCTTTTGAATATAGACAATTTGAAAGAATGTAAAAGAGATATACTTAAAAATCGCTTATATTTGCAAGAGAAAAAGCAAACACAAAAGTCTTCTACATTTAAAACTGGCAATCGCTTCCTCATCAAGTTCACCTTTTTGCCTCACCATTTTCCCTCCTGTAGCATTCCTGAGGTTAGAAAATGAAACGCAACTGAGCCATCTGCTCTTCAAAGCAGCTCCTGCTAGGCCTCTCGGGCGAATGGAAAGTTCCTTGACATTAAAAGGCTACACTGCGATACTAATGACATCCTGCTGGGTGTCTGTCCTCGAGTCTTCTAAGCGTGACTGCTGGCTGGACCATCTGTGAGAGCGAGAGGCTTCCACACTGCTCCGAGCACAAAGTCCCAGACCAGATGCCTCCCTGGCCAAGGGGGCCTCGAATTATCTAATGAAATGTGAGATTCTCACAGAGAGTCTTCAAATTAATTTTCATTTGATGGGGAAAGATGCTAAAGACAAAAATCAACTCTTGGCCAATCAGGGGATATAGTTCCCCAAAGACTGGCGCTATCTGTGGCCGGTGGGAACAAGGACACTGAAGGACAAGGTCCCTTCAGATCTCATTTTTGAATTCTGAATTTAATCTTTGGGTGCAGAATGCACAGTAGATAGACAATATGATGCAGTCCAAAAAAATGTTTTTTTTAAAATACTAGAACTACATTTACCTGTTACAGAGCCCAAAGAATCCTGAGCTCCCTGTGATGCGTCCAGAGTCTTGGTACTTCTCATTTTCCTATCTTCCTTTTTATATGTGCTTTGTAGGACACGGCAATCTTTCCCGCTGGTAAATGTTCTTGGACATGGACTATTTTTTTTTTAATAGGAACATTTTAAATCCTCACATAAAGCCCTTTAATGGTGTTTGTAATTGGAACGTTCCCTGGTGTATCTGCTAAATGTGCTTAAACCTAGCCATTAAAACCTCAGCTAAGACCTTTATAGCTGATGCCACAACTCGAGGAGATTAAAATCTAGCTCCTTGGGTTTCCCTTGAGGAAATTAGCAGACCAATCAAGAGTTGAGGGAAATTGATGTCTTCGATTAAGTGAGGTGAAATGCACACCTAAAAACTTTCACCAGGGAGGCTGTTAAAATACAGAAACAAGTTGACCTGGGATACCTCAGAAAGGGTACCTGTTTTTAGTCCTCCTTCATTATGTACGTGTATGTATACATACGTACATCTCTTGATCATTGATTTAAGATGCCACCAGTTTTAAGATGATCATAAATGGACTCTTGGCAATGTAGTCACGCACTTGAGGATGGACAAGCACCTCTTGTCTATCTGTGACAGCGGACACACAGCTATGTTGCTGAAAAGGTCTCTGTGGGGTTTTCACACGAAGGCAGATCGGGAAGAAAGGCCTGGTGATCTACTTCTGAAAATCAATCTTCAACTAATCAGGGATGGTACAGGATTAGGTAGTGTTTCCTTTTTTTTTTTCTTTCCGTTGTACATGGGGTCACCGTGAACCGGGACTCCCTTTGATTGCAGATTACAATAGCCACGTTATTGCTAGGTGCCACTGAGGCCATTCATGTACGTAGCAACACTACGTACAACAGAACGGAACACTGCCCAAACCTGTGGCATCCTCATCACTGGAGCCCATTGTAACCAATGATTCAGATGTTTGCGGCTATTTCTTCTCATATTGAGTCACGCTCCGTCAACAAATGAGGGTCTGTAGGCTTTACTTCACGGACATCCCGATGGTTGACTTTCCTTAGAAAAGGCAGCACTTGCTCAGATACTTGTGTTTTGCCTTCCGACCTGAAGGACTCATCTATTGGCACGGTCTCTGACAATGACCTGTTGTGATTCCTCAGGTTTCCTGGGACTCATTTCTCAGTTGGTTCTCTTTAAAACCAAGCCTATTCGGATCCTGAATGGAGGGTGAAGTGTGAAAATTCCTTAGTCTTCTATCCAAGTGTCTCTGCTCACATTTTTCCCTAAAACCTTTTATGGCATCAAGGACCGGAAACAAAGGAGTGATGGTGGTGGTGAGGGAAACATCCTAATTAGAATACTGTAGACTGAGAGGGATGGAAATGCTAAAGAGCTCAGTTTCAGGCCAAGAGTTTCCTGGTTTGAAGCACCTTACAGACACCTCAGGAGATAAGCCCCTGATCGCCTTCCAAAAGTTCATGGCTTAGAAAAAAACTCCCTGCTTGTCAATGCACGGAAATCAACTCAGTGACAACTAACACCAGCAAGACTAGATAGAACAGACTGAGGCCAATCGAACGTTTCAGATCCTTATTGTACAGTACCAAATGTCAGAGTGCACATTTCTGTGCTAAGAGCTGTCGGGAAGCAACGATGTGACACACGCCCGTTTCACTCAATCAGATGCCACAGAGTGAATGCCATTATACCTTCCATCGATGTTTCATTGGAGCAGGGTGTCAGAAATGTTTGCACATCTCTGAGCCTCAGTGTAAACATTAGAATAAGAATGCTTACTCATTACTGTATTTAGTTAATAAAGGCCAAAGAGGCATACCACTCAGCTGTAAACCTCAACTCAAAAGCATTCAGCTCAAGCTCCGTGGGCCAGCTCATCCTGAATGAAGTGCCCAGAGGCACCCCACTCCACAAGCCAGCCTCCAGCACAAAAGCCCTCAGCTTTACTTGCTCTGTGTGCTGCAAAGTCCATCACTGCATTCTGGACTCTGTCTCTTGGTTCTGCGGCTGCTGCTCCTTTGATATCTTAGCTGTCTTCCCCTAACTCACCCATAGGCTGTAATCCTGTGACGATTAAGGATGTTAATTACAGAAGAATGTTAAGAATATAAACTTCAAAGTTTAATTGGGTACTTTTTATTTTTTAACTCTCCTCATGCACACAAATGGGAGTTAAGAAATAATAAAACAGAAGTGATAGAATCCAATTATTTCATCTCAATACGCTATTTGTGTAAGTTGGTATTGTTGGGGGGAAATGCTAGATGAATATAACAATCTAGTCTATGAATTAATTCGATCTGCTTTACGTCTTCTAAGTATACATTAGTTTAAATTTGTTACATAGAACCTAGAGGCCGAAGCCAAATGTGTTTTATCATATCTTTTACAGCACCAAAAAGTTACTGAACAAATTCATCCAGGTAGCCCCCAATTTAAGATGGGACTATGTTCCCAAGACTGTCAAGCTCTGTGTAAGTAGAATATCTCATTTCTTAATGTTTTCATTATTATTGCCTCTTATTATCCGTATCTTAATGCACCGTGTCAGAGGAAACAGACTCTATCTTCACAGGTCCGGTAGGTACAATTGTACAGCGACAATTATTAAAGATTATAGTAAAGTCATAAATATGAAAGATAAAAATAATGGAGTCAGACACATTTCATGGTTAGCATGCTCGTCTCAGCCCCCTTTGGTGGTCCACCTGGAGAGAATAAGGGGGGAGGAGAGGACATGGGGAGAGGGAACAGGGAGGAGAGGGACAGGAGTTGGGGGAGGCAAAGTGAAAGCTCCTTTATTCTGACCAACTCTTACATATCTTTTGGGACATGCAAGGCCCCTAATTACAGGTAAGGACAGCCATCACAGGAAGGGGTTATCCTATAGGTAATGAGGGATGATCTGGAAGCACACACATTATAGGATGGGGAGGTTACTGGGGTCCCCATGTGACAAGATGGGTGAACCTGATTCGTGATGGCAGAGGCCTAACCTTGAGTGGCCTTGGGCTGCAGACTTGCGTTAGCCAAAGCTTTCAGGGGAAGTGGCCCATGGTCCCAACAGCAGGGAGTCAGCCCTATCTTTTGTGGGAGAAACAATGGCCTCTAGAGAGCTGAAAATTTTAGGGAGAGTAACTAAGCTTCTGACCTCCCACCAGATGCTGGCAAATGGTTACTAATATTCTGGAGGAGATACGATTGTGGAAAAGTCTATATTCCTCTGATGCACCTGAACCATAGAGGTTGGAAACATCTAAACTTAAAGATATATTTTAATGTGCACATTAAAAAAACACATCCATTAAAAAAAAGTAGATGACTTTGACATTTTGTCAGTTTCATTAGTGACTCCAATAGTGGACAATTGTGGACATCTGGATTATCCTTGGAAGCGGGGATGGCATTTCTCCCAGGAAAATTAGCGAGAGCTGTCTTTACGGTTCTTATATGAATATGATACTGTATGTAGTACCTATCACTAATGATAAGATGTAAAACCAAGTTATTAAGAAAGTGTTCAGTGAAGTTCATATTTTTGAAGACATTGTTAGTTGGGGACTACTTGTAAGTAATTTAGTTTTGTTTTTCAGTACCAAGCTTTGAACCCTGCTACGATATCCAGGGATAAATCAATTTACCAGGGAGTTACAGTAATAAATTGAGCTTTAATAATTGGATTTTCTTCTGGAAAATTACAGCGCTAATGGAAACAGTACTTCATGTTCAACATTAAAAGAAACCTCAGAATTATTAAAATGATGGCTTAGCCACCTTCTGAGTGGCAGCTGAAAAAGATTCCTTTTGCCCTAATGTAAAATCTCAGCAGGAAGAATGTGTGGTAACGCTCGCTGACACATCTCACCAGGCTTCCAGACAATTAATCCTTGGATAAGATGCTTGCTATAGAAAATAATGCAGCCACTTTCCTTTGAAGAAGCTCTGTTGTTTAATTAATTTTTCTTGGAGATTGAATGAAGTTTTATAGCTTTTCATACATGAGAGATGACACTAGAGACTTATAGTACCAGCAATCTATAAAAACAAACATCTGGGGGAAAAGATTCCAAGTCTTGAATGTACAACATCATCTACTATAATTTCCTCAAAAATGTCATTAAATTCAGTAGATGGCAATAGAGTATAACATGCATTACTTGAGTCTCTTACTCAAGCACTACACTTGACAGTCTTTTCCTCACACCCCCTCTCATCAGTTGGGTTCTCACCTATCAGTGCAGATACAGGGAGTAGGTTTGATCCAGAAGCTAACTGGAGTTTTACTTTTTCACAACTTCCTCTACAAATGTTCTTTCCTACTTTCCCAGTGGACATCATCTTTGGGGCAGCATATTTAAGACCAGCCTAATCAAGGTACTGGTAAATGTACACCAACTAATAAGACTAACCTGGACAAATGAAGTATTCAGGGACAATCTTTTCTTATTCTTAGAACGAACCAAGTTTGTGTAGCAGGGTAGATTTTAAAAAGAAGATCATGAAATGATCGCATTTAAAGAAGTGAGTTTACTTCCACGGCACTTTCTAAGAGACTAACCCCCACCCCCCAAACCTCACAGAAGCAAAGTCTAGAAAGAGCTGATTTTTTTCAGAATGAGAGAAGAAACTTTTTCAACATCTCATATAGTTTATTAATGCAATATACATTAGATCCAAAATCTGTAGTTTCTAAGCACATCATGTTTGGATCTTCCAGATCTTTCTGCAGTTTTAGGTTAGGCCTACGGAGGTACCTTTACGTGAATGAACAACACATTCTATTCTATAATTATTGAAAATATAGTACAGAATGAAATGATTTAAATATAATTTAGGCACATATTGATTATGAAAATAGATATCTCTCAATACAATACTTCTCTGTCTCAGTAAAAATAATAAAGCAAAGAAAATAATTCATTTCTAAAGTGGCTTTCCTTTCCCTGTAAAGGTCTGCTCTCTCTCCTCCCGTTATGCATATGTGCTCTTTACTGTGAAGGAAAGCTTTGCATATGTATGTATACAAGAATAAAGTACACAAATATCGAGGACATGTCATTCTCTCAAAGGAGACGAGTGGTTCTTCATGATTCACTGCCTCCAACTGATGTCTTTGTAAAAGTCAGAACCGACTGGACACAGCTTATGTCCCTGCTCTTGGGGACCTGCCTCAGGACACTGGTTACTGGTGAGGAAGGACAGGTCCTGTCTCTGCTGGTACAGAGAGGTAACTCAAGAAAAACAGGCTAAAATTTGTTTCCAAAAAAACAACACACACGGGCTGAGCCCCAGGGGTGTAGTGGTTGTGCGCAGGACTGCGGCCTACTGGGTTGGAGGTTCAAATCCAGCAGCAGCTCTCCAGGAGCAAGGCTGGGCCTCCTACTCCCACCACCAGGGCAGTGATACCCACCCCCTAAAACAAAAACAAAAACAAAACAAAACACACACACAAGACAGTAAACAGAAAGTACAAGACTGGCAGGAGCTGGCTGACTGACAGGACATTTGAGCAGCCAGCTCCTGTTGTTTGATTTCTGTATGTATTTGGGGCTATCGCTGATGTGTCCGTTTCAACCCCCCTACAGTGTCACAGGGCTTTCATAGTAAGGGTATTATGCTGACTTCCAAAAGGGGACCTTGCCATAGCCGTTCATAGTTTGGAATGCAATGACTATGAAGACCTATTTTTTTAAGCTGACCCTGCTTAAGCGATTTGGCGTTTAAATGAAATGAAGACGAATGTCGTACCTTGGATTTTTGGTATTATCTTCATGTGCTTATTTGATTGTATAGGAAACTGCTAGCCTAGTAGGATAAACAGATACAATCGCCTAGTCTGGAGTAGGATACAACTTGCTGCGAATGAATGCTAGTTTTTCCCTTGGGAATGCCCCTTTCAGAGTTGTCCGCTACAGCTGACCCTGGCACAGTATTGGTTTGAGCTACGCCAGCCCTCTTACAGGCTAGTTTTTCGTCCTGTTGCCATTGTGAGCGGCAGTGTGGAGAGTTTCCATGGGAAGCACCGAGTGCCACCCATCGCCTTCAGTTGTCTCTGGAGTTAGCAGGGAGAGGGGCGGGGGATGACTAGCAGTTCCTGGAGAGACGATGCGCTTGCATGGAATCAGAAGGCGTCTTAATCGGACACTCACATGTGATGGGAAAAATCTGAGTCTAAGTGGGGCTGTGTGGTTCAAAGCCATGTTGTTCAAGGGTCAACTGTTTTAAGTAAATGTTCCCTCCATCCAGGCAGTTCCACTGCCCTTGCAGCATGAACATTGTAATAATGCTGTCTTTCCTTCTACTCGGACTCTGTTGGTAAGAATGAGGGAGTGCTTTAATTCAGCTACTGTTTTGTCCTAAAAAGAAAACACTAGAAAAATGAGCCTGAAAAGAGAGCGGTCTCACCACATCCATATGGGTTGACCAGTATTTAAAGTAGAGGAGGCATCACTAAAGCTATTTATAAACCTGAACCACTTTCTCCCAATTTTCCTAACACTTAACAATTCAAATATCCATACTGCATCTAGAGACTCAATAAATATATTTGCATATGTTGTGCTTTTCATAAATTAAAATCCTCAAATGCATTTCCAACCAAGATGGTATTTTTGTGTCATGCTTCTTTAAAAGCAAATAGAATAGATACTATTCCTGGCCATAAAGTCAAAGCAACCCTCTGCCCTATTCAAATGGCAGCACAGTCTAGATTTCCTACCTCTGCATCTGATTGCTCCTCCTTTATAATCAGAATTGGGGGGGAGGGGTAGGGAGAGGACACGGGAGGGGGAGTGCTCCCTTATGCACCACTGAGAACCAGCTTCGTCTTGTAAGTGTTTTCAGGTGCATCACAGTCCTTTCCTCTCAACCACTGCGGGGATGGAGAAAGAACAGAAACAAGGGCAAGAGTGCTCAGCTTGGCCCTCTTCCTCCCGCCGGGGAAATTCTCATCTGACACTTTGTGACATATGCAGGGGCGTCAGCATCTCTTCAAATATAGCTCCCTTCACATTAGAACCTCTCAGATTGGCTTCTTGCAGATCACACCCGGACAGGTCACAGTTCTGTAAGAGAAAACAGCACCCACATGACTGAAAACAGCCACCCCGGCGTGGCCTGACGTCGGTCCCCTCTCCGACTCGTGATGCCCTTCCTCAGGAAAAGGCTCTGCCGGGGTCAAACGTGCCTTCCAGAGAAGTTCTGCAGGTCTTCCCTGAAGCGACACATTCTCTTGCTTGTTCTCTCTTGTGGATGCTCAGGCTAGTCTATGCAGGCTCAGGGTAAATACAGTCTGCCCCATCAGCTCCCACATTCCGGGATCTGGCATGTAAAATCCAGAGTGGTTCCCTTTGTAACTCTCTACACAATTTCACTAAAATTCCCAGCCAAGAACACAACAAAGACAGAAATCAGAGAAAGGGAGAGAGGGAGAACCCTGAAAGAAAGAGGACCGACAAAATCAATCGGTTGTATAATAGATTTCTCCATTCTCCAATAGTCATTAATGTTCACTTAGTGGGGGTTTGTTTTTTAAACAGATTTAAATGCATAAAAGAATGATATTGGATAAATGTATCCAATAGGAAACCACCACAATTAATTTCTTTTGACATGAGAGTGTGAAAAGTGAGACAAAATTGTATAAAGTCTGAGGGACTTTAGAGGATGATGGTTAGAAAAAGAGGTGCTTGCAGTTTCAGGAGGACAGAAGACCACCAGCTGCCCCTCAATGGTCTAACCGACCTTTCTTTTTGCAGACAGCTGAAGAAAGCAAGGTTTCTGTTGCTTAAAAACAGACTACATGGTAACTTGAACCAAGGCGAGTGGCGCTTCAACAGTCTACCATTAGGCTCAGGGTAGGCATAGTCCTTCAGCCATCTGCAAGTTCTTTTTGCCTCTAAATGGAAAGGAGACCCACTAGTCTGCTCAAGCAATCAAGGAAAAACAACTATTAAAAAAAATTAACAGCAGCATAAGCAAATGTGGTGAAGAAAGCTGATGGTGCCCGGCTATCAAAAGATAAAGCTTCTGGGGTCTTAAAAGCTTGAAGATAAACAAGGAGCCATCTAGCTGTGAAGCAACAAAGTCCACGTGGAAGAAACACACCAGTCTGTGAGATCATGAGGTATCAATGGGATCAGGTATCAGACATCAACGAACCAGAACAAAAAAACTCATCATTGTGAATGAGGGGATTGCAGAGTGGAGACCCAAAGCCCATCTGTAGGCAATTGAATGAGTATCCCATACCAGAAGGGTTACAAGGAAGAGATGAGCCAGTCAAGGTGCAGTATAGCATCAATGGAACATACAACTCCCTCTAGTTCTTTAATGTTTCCTCCCCACCACTATCATGGACCCAGTTCTACCTAACAAATCCGGCTAGACCAGAACATGTACACAGGTGTAGATAAGAGATGGAGGGCTGAGCCCCGGTGGCGTAGTGGTTGTGCGCGGGACTACGGCCCAGTGGGATGAAGGTTCAATTCCAGCTCCACAGGAGCAAAGGCTGGGCCTCCTACTCCCACCACTAGAGGGCAGCCAAAAAAGAAACAAACAAAAAGAGAGGTAAACACAGGGAAACCAGGACAGATGAACAACTCAGGACCAATAAGGAGAGTAACATGCCAGGTGGGAAAGTGCAGGGTGTGGGGAGAAAGCGGGGCCCGATCACAATGATCTGCATATAACCCCCACCCAAGGAGATGGACAACAGAAGAGTTGGTGAAGGGAGACATCAGTTGGTGTTAGATGTGAAGGAAAAATAACAATCTGCCTATTGTCAAGCTTGCACGAGGGAGCAGGAAGAATGAACTGATCCTAGGAGCTCAAGTAGAGAGCGAGTATTTTGAAGATGGCAACATAAGTACAAATGTGCTTGACACAATGCATGGATGAATTGTGATAAAAGCTATACGAGCCTTAATAAATGGATTGAAAAGAAAACAAAAAGAACAGCAAATTGAAATTTCACAGACCATCTCTATAATGCCATCAGTGCCAAATTTGTTCTCTTGCTCCATGTGACTATTTCAACTTAATGAATTAAATGAATTAAAATTTCTCAGTTTCGCAGTTTCTCTGTTGCACAAGCTCAACGATTCATGGACAAGTTACACAAAAAGATAATGGAATTTCTCCATCAGTTCTGTGAAGCCCTCTTGTGGGGTGGCTGGTGTATAGTGCCCTGAACAGCATGGCCACAGAAAACCTCCCCACCCAAACGCATAGGGCAATGCCAGAGAGCACAGGTGCAGACCCATCACCAGTTCTCAAGTCTGGAAGACATAGAACACGGTTCTCGTGTAAAACATGGAGTGACAAAGTTAAGATTCAGAATGAAGATGATGTCAACTTAGAATGTGCTCACTTACTTCCCACCCTGATTCCAAACCTAAGAATCACTTCAATTCCTCAGGCAACTAAAAGGAATAATCTGGCTCCATGGAAGTGGAAAACATTAAGTAAACATTTCTCTCAGATTAAAATATAAGAAAACTTCAATAGAGTCAATTAAGGAAGCATCTGTCAGATTTGTTTACTTGAGAAAGACGAGAGAAGGAGAGAAAGGAAGTCAATTTTGGCTATCAGATGAATCATCACATGGGAAACTAGCATTGGTTAGCAGTTGTTACCTGGCAGTTTTCACCAGCCACACTGGGAGAAGTGGGATGGGTGATGTGACATCCTAGAGAATATGGATGAAGTACCGAAAGGAAAACAGATCTGCCCTGTAGGCCTTCATTCAACACCAAGGAAGATGAAAAAGAAGTTGACAAGCTTCAAATGAGACAGTGGTTCTTGGTGAATCCGGACTCACCTCTAAATCAGTCCCTGCCAGTGTTGCTCCTCTCAGGTTACAGTTCTTCAACTTTGCATTCTTCAGTGTAGCCACTCGAAGGTTAATTCCTGTCATCTGGCTTCCTTCCATGTCCACACCTTTCAGATTAGCACCTAAAGGGAACAACAGGTGTGGGGGCTGAGACTGCCAGGTGACCAGATTAACTGTGAACTGCAAGTCTCTGCCTCTCAACCTATGGACAGTCTAAGTGCTTATATATACAAATATGTAGATAGATATGAACAGATGCACACAAATAATCATTTGTACACTGGCCTGAGACCAGTTTAAGCATGCAGAATGAAGAATGTTTTGGGGTATCTTTGGGAGGGGGGAGAATTATAACGTCTCTAACATTTATGACACAGGAGAGAGTCCTATGTCTCCTAAATATACAAGTAAACAAAATGACCAGTCCACAGACACACAATAATGAATTCATAAACAAAACATTAAGTCTAAAGATGACAAAAATGGCCTGGCTGTGTGCAGGTCTTTTAGTTAGCACAAAAGTCCCTCCTTTGGTTTAGCATAAAAATACTGCATTCTACTGGTAAGTTGAAGAATGTTGGTAATTAATTCTCCAACCAAGGCCTCATTAAATATGATAGGCTGGATTTCCTCTTAGTCCTCAGGTTGATTAGCATACAACTGAGACCAAAGAGAGGTGTCTTCCACCTACACACACTCTCCGAGTATGACGGCAGAAGAGCCCTACCCCTACAGTTACTCTGCTTTGCCCTGAGCACTGACCACTGGGCGCTCTGCTTTAGGGGGTGTGCCCACCGGAGAACAGGCGATTGTAGATAGGGTCTCACCTTCTAAATTGGCTTTAAGACCAGAGGGATCCTCAAAATTACACAGTTTCAGGGATGCTCCTTCAGCGTTAGAACAGAGCATCTTGACCCCCTGTAGATTTGCACACTGGCAAAGAAAAAAGAAAAGTCCATGTTTTAACGTCTAGAAATTGGCTTGGAAACGAAACACTTGGCTCAAACAGTAAAAGAAAACAAGTTTTCTGTTCAACACACTCACAGACCAACTTTTCCTACTCAACCCCAAAGAAGGGAGAACTGTTAACAAAGACACAGTTCTTGCTGACAGGTCTAAAAGTGCCCAACAACAGCATGCCCACTTTATATGAAACATGAGGGTTTGGACAAAGAAGTCAGGGAGAATCAGAACTAGGACACTCTCTATTTTATAAACAGCCCTGAGCAAAATAATATGATAGTCAAAGTGTATGGAGAAGAAGGGCATGACCTGGGGGTTGGATTTTTCTCCTTATTCTAAATGGAGGACTCAATAAATGAAACCTGTGAAGTTCCAAGGTGCTATGATCACCTTCATCTCAAAGGTCGAAATACTAGGTGCTGGCAATAGAGGCATGGTCTAGCTACAAAACCAATCTTTTTGTATCAACAACTGCTATACCACTTGGCCAGTCGTGAGCACCGTGTCAGTGGGAATGCTGAGAAATGGGGAGGTGCACACACGGAGCACTGAGCAGGGAGAGCCACTGAGGGCGCCTCTTGGCTTGCACCAGAACTGGACGGTGCTCACGGCAATGAGTTCATGGTCTGTGAGGGAATGAATGACCCAAAGCCATAAAGTGGGTAAGAAATGAAAAAGGAACAGTGGAATCATTTGATGCTTCTTGTGGCAACATGTACTACAGTCTTCGGACAAGGCAATCTATAGTCCCATAGCATGGGCAAATAGAAATTAGGTTTGATTCTTACAGCCAACACCTTCTGAGCGGTAACTCTTCGATGTGAGCCATGCTTTACTATTAATACTTCATCTTTCAATTTTATAGCTTTATCAAGTTTTTATATATAGGATTTCACTTTCCCTGGATCCACAATCAATGCCCAGGGAAGCAGCAGTCAAGAAACAAATGACACATTGCAATGGGTCAATCTGATGCAAAAGAACTCCTTTTTTAAAAGCAAAGTGGGAACCCTGAGGACTAAGGTGGGCCTGATCCAAGCCATGATCTTTTCAATCGGCTCATCTGCATGTACAAGCTGGACAAGGAGTGAGGAAATTCAAAGAAGAGTTGGAAGTGAATGTCTGGGGGTTGTCCAAAGAACGCACACATCTTTCTTAGAAGAAGTACAACCAAATGCTTCATAGAAGCCAGGAGGTTGCACCTCAAATACCTTGGGCATCCTATCAGAAAGAACCAGCCCTGGAGAAGGACCTCCGACTTGGCAGAGGGTCAGAGAAAAAGACGACGCTCGACTGACAACGTGGCTGCCACAACAGACTCCCAAGACAGCAGTGGCTGTGAGGATGGCAGGGGATCCAGCTAGTGTTTACTTCTGTCACACGCAAGCACGGTTAGAGCTGGAGCTCACCTGACCTAACGATGGGTCACTGAACATCCCGGATTTGCTCCACGAAGCAGATTGTTTTATGATTTGAAAGTTGTGCAGACATTGTGTTCGAACCTCATGGGAGCCTGATTTTGGATGGCCTTTGTGCTGCTGCTGCCACCGCTGGCGGAGAACAACAAGCGGTAGCAGCAGGGGTGACCAAGAGGGTGGAAGCCAAAGTGGAGCACGAGGAAGAGAGTGAGGAAGCAGTATTAACCAAAGCCCACTGCCAAGGAATTGGGTCCGACTCACAATGAATGACCCTTTGTAAGGTTTCTGAGGCTGTACATCTTCCTGGGAGCAGGTGGCACCATCTTTCTCTGACGAGGTGCATGTTAATTTAAAAGGCATACCGAGACAGGCCTTGGCACTAGGAGCTTAAACTTGTGAGGAACTAATGCATTTCACTGTTGTTCCTGTTTGTATCTTCTAGTACCAGATGACTTCCGTAACAAAGACATATATAGACATACATGCCCATGCATATAAATATACACATGTACAAACACATACACACTCAAAGAGCGAGGCGGTCATGGAAATGCTAACTCCTATAGATTGAAGTCATATCTATAGGATATAACCATGTTCACTTCAAAATATCTCTGTCAACACCGCTATACCAGTAAGTTTCCCATGCCTGATACGAGGCCGAACAGAAGATTTCAAAGGCCTCTTTTTAGTTTTATCTTATAATTCCCTGAAAATGATAATTTGATAAATAAAATACACTCTATTGAGGAGCATATGATCTATTTTCAAGATTAACTCCCTGTTAGGTGGCATCAATTCTATGTTTAATAAAGGCTATTTAACCATTAAAATAGTCTTATAGTTAACTTATTAAGTCATATTTTAAAGAACAAGTTCCAGTAGGAGATAAAATCCATCCCCTGTTAAACTTTTCAATTAAAAATCTAGTTTTCTTTTAACTCAAAGTGATTCTTACGTCAAGCACTGATCCAGAGAGATCGGCTCGTTCAAGATTGGCAAAGCAGAGATTAGCATGCGCAAGATTGCAACGGCTTAAATTGGCCATTTTGAAGTTAATGTATCGAAGATCCAAACGAGAAAGATCAGCACCACTGAAGTTTAAACCCTAAAATTAAGAAACACAAATTGTCACAATACTTAAACCGCCTGTGTATTAAATTCAATTATTATAACTAACCATCAAGGTTTTTTAGCTGCAATTGATAAGTTCAGTCAGGTGGAGTTTATTATAAAGCATAACCAAATGGAACTTAGGTACAGAAAATAAGCAGAGGTAATGGCCTCCTGGCAAAAGGAACTTCCTATATTAAATGGGCTTCCACAGTCTGGGAAGCTGCATGGGCTTGGAGGTATGCCAGGCTCATGCCCATGGGCCTCCGCCACTGAAGTGCGATGCACACAGGGGTAGGAAAAAAATAAGAAATGAAAAAAAAGGAATAAAGACAAAAAGTTTGTTGAAAATTGGCTTCAAAACATACAGGGCTTTTCTCCTGAACATTTTGAAGGCAGCCTGTACTTGTGTATATAATCCCCTTAGAATGTAGCCTGGCTGTATGTACCTATGTTTTCTTTTGTTTGTTTTGGTTTTTTTGGGGGGGGGTATCACTGCCCTCTGTTAGGAGTGGAAGGCCCAGCCTTGCTCCTGGAGAGCTGCTGCTGGATTTGAACCAGCAAGCCAGTGGGCTACAGTACCGCACTCAACCACTATGTCACTGGAGCTCAGCCCGTGCCTACGTTTTCAAAGAGAAAAGTCTGTTAGTGATCTAACCACTGATAAACATTACTTTAGATAAACTTGAATACACTTATTTTATTAATGCAGTAATTCAAGATCATTTTATTCACTTATTCATTTATTCATTTTTTGGGGGGGACAACACTGTCCCCTGGTGGTGGGAGTAGGAGGCCCAGGCTTGCTGCTGGATTTGAACCTCCAACCCAGTGGGCCGTAGTCCCGAACACAACCACTATGCCACGGGGGCTCAGCCCATTCATTAATTTTTCAAAGATCATTCTATTTTTTAAAAAATGAGTATTTTGGTTTTAAAAATCCTTACCATGGACAATTAAGGTTGATTAAGCCAGGGTGCAATAAAGTATCACTGAAACCTATAATATTCCTCTAGTTCTTTAAAGCTTCTCCCTCTCCCCACCACTATCATGACCCCAATTCTACCTTACAAATCTGGCGGGACAGGAGCATGTATACTGGTATATGTACTCCCAACACAGGGAACCCAGGACAGATAAACCCCTCAGGTACAATAATGGGAGCAGGGACAGCATGAGGGTAGGAGGAAGGTGGGGGCAAAAGGTGATAGTAATCACAATGATCTATGTACAAGACACCCTCACCCCCACCTAGGGTGATGAACAACAGAAACATGGGTGAAGGGAAACAGTGGTTGGTGTAGGATATGAAAATATTAATAATTTATAAATTATCAAGTTTTTTTGAGGGAGGGAGGGAAAAAATGGGGAGCTGATGCTAAGGGCTCAAGTAGAAAGAAAATATTTGGTAAAGGATGGCAACCTATATACAAATGTGCTTGACACAATGGCTGTAAGGATTGTTACAAGAGCTGTAAAGGTCCCGTATAAAATGATTTTTAAAAATCCTCAATGCTAAAACATATAAAAGTATCTGCTGCTGAGCCCTGGTGACATAGTGGCATGTGAGCCCTGGTGGCATGTGTGGGACTGCGGCCCACAGGATTGATGGTTCAAATCCAGCAGCAGCTCTCCAGAAGCAAGGCTGGGCTTCCTACTCCCACAAGGGCAGTGATGCCACAAAACAAAGCAAAGCAAAAGAAGTATTTGCCATTGACAAGCCATACACAGCAACTGCACAAATAATTTGAGTTTTTTCAATTGCAGCATTTCCACAAATAATTCAAAAAATGCTACTGGAGACACAGACAAAATGAAAGGCTACTTTTTTTTTTTTTTCAGATTAAGTGAATTAGGTATCGCCCATAATTAAATGATATCTTTTTTGTTTTTGTTTTTGGGCATCACTGCCTCTGGTGGTCATGGGCGCTACCCAGTGCCGCACCAGAGAGCCGCTGCTGGATTTGAACCGCCAAGCCTGTGGGCTGCAGTCCTGCACTCAACCACTTACACCACCGGGGCTCAGCCCTTAAATGCTATCTTACATAAGAAAGAAAAATAAAGCAAAACAACACGAAAAATAAAACCTCACAAAATAAACACCTAGAAGAATATAAAACATACTTCCCAGATTTTCCCATATAAATAGACCATGCAACAAGTCTGCTTTATGTACCTGGCATCGTAATTCTGACTTGGTTGGAGTAGCGAGTAGAAATCGTACAAATTCCTTGCGGGATATTGGTGAATGATCCTCTGGTGGCTGAGAATTCTTGGAAAAGAGAATCGGAAATTAGCGGGGCTCTTTGGGAGATAGCTACAACGGATGCAATATTTAGTGATGTAAGAAGAGCTCACCTTTATTGCCACTTCTAGGTGCTCAATCAATGAGTCAATCCCAAAAAACCTGGCTTCTTCTAGCACACCTGTCCAGACAAAATGATGTGACATTTACAGAAACCCTTCACTTCAGTATTCAGACAGTTACGGATGCGTCATTTCCATAATGGAACTGAAATTGACTAGACAATTGTCAGCAGTCAGGATAGGTGACTTGAGATTAGAACATACTCCTCAACTCAACCATCCACGGCTGTTGGGTCGATTCCACTTTGCAGCAAGCCCACAGGGCAGAGGGGATCACTCCTATGGGTTTCCGAGACTTGCCATCTGCCCAGCCTCACATTTCACCCCAGGAGCCACTGGAGGGATCAAATCTCTGACCTTGTGGTTAGCAGCTCACTTAGGAACCCACTACGTGGCCTGGGCTCCTCAAGGACACACAGAATATTTGAAAATACGTGAAACAGAGAGGTATTTCTAAAGCAAACTAATGAATTAGAAAGAATCCGTTCCATATTTCAAGTTTATTTCTAGTCATTACTTTCCATAGGCCTCAGGCAAGAAATCCTAACATCACATATCATAATACCGTTGGCTTAGTGATTGATTAAGAAGCCAATAAAAATGATTAGCTAATTTAATCTTAACATTTCATGGACTTTTTAACGGCGCGGATCTGAATAAGTTGGTCACAGAAGCCAGCTTCACAATAAATATCAAAAGTATATTTCAGAAAGCTCATACAAGAAAAATCAGTTTCAAAAAAATTTTAGATTTGCAATAAAAAAGGATTTCATGGGCTGAGCCCCAGTGACACAGTGGTTGTGCACGGTACTGCGGTCCACTGGGCTGGTGGTTCAAATCCAGCAGCAGCTCTCCAGGAGCAAGGCTGAGCCACATACTCCCACCAGAGGGCAGTGATGCCCCCCCCCCAAAAAAAACCAAAAAAAAGGATTTCATTTATCATTAACTTTGTCAAATCGGGCGTGGGGTGGGGGGGTGGGGGGGAGGGGATCTCCACGTAATTTGCTTCTTCCTAATCTGCCAATGCATATTTTCATTAGAGCATAAGCAAATACGATGGGTACCCCCCAAAACAGGAGAAAGCTCTCCTGATGTGAGGAAGATAGTGCATTTGCAGTTTGTTCCACCAGGTCAGACTGTGAATCCAGCCTTCTGTTTAGAAGTTCTGGAAAGATTGTGCAACTGTGTGACAAAATAGGCCTGACTTGTGGCAGAGAGGAGACGGGTTTTGCCACCACAATGGACCTGCTCACACAGCCATCTCAATGCGCCAGTGTTTGGCAAAAAACAGTATGCCTCCCTTGCCCCATGCACCTTAGAGTGACTTCTTTTTGTTTCATCAAATGAAGAGGGACATTAAAGGACAAGGATTTGATGACGTAGAACAGATGGAGGAAAAAATGAAGGGGGAAAAGAGAATCCGAAATTCAAAACAGCCTCATTCAAACAGATAAATTTGAAAAATGTTTCCAAGAATGGAATTGCAGATTTGATGAATGTATGAAGTGTTATGGACAGTACTTTGAAGGTGAAGGTTGTTTTATAAAAACATTTAAATACATAGCTGTTTTTGGGGAGGCGGGATTCTCTAGACGATTATTAAATGGGTTCAGAATCACATGTCAGCTTCAGAGAAATATGTATTGAAATGCGAGAAAAGTACTTAACAGGAAAATTGGATTGAGGAGATTTTACTGGAGGGTAGGGAGTAGATGACATAAGTCAGAGATAAGGGCTTTTAAGACAAGAAGAAAGAGAGGACATGGTTAAGGAAAAGTGAAGACCATTAAACAGAGAACAAAGGGAAATTAAGAAGGTAAATTTAAAAAGTCACTGATGAAAGCACAAACTAGGAAGAGCAAGAATAAGGTCATTTATGTAAGTGAGAAGGAGGAGAAGTCAAGGTTTGTATTATTTTCAAGCACATAATGACATGAGCCAACCTGGAGTCAATATAAAGAGGTGGGGTGAAAAGTACACTTATTAAAGCAATGCTTTATCAAATGAAGCCAGCAGAGCTCTGCTTCCCGAACAACGGAATAACTGAGGTAAATGCCCAAGAAGGGAAACATAGAGGGTTCTGGAATAGCATCCGATACAAAAGGCTGCAGAATGTGCCTTTATACCTGTAACGTTATTTTCTAGAAAAGGGGGATATGAAGTGTTATCAATGATACAAGGAAAAATCAAAACAAAGAACGAAAGAGCTAAATGAAGTACATATTAATGGAGGAATTTTTTCATAAGCTTTTGTTTGTTTGTTTTTGGCATCACTGCCCTGGTGGGAGTAGGAAGCCCAGCCTTACTCCTGGGGAGCTGCTGCTGGATTTGAACTGTCAACCCTGTGGGCTGTAGTCCCGCACACAACCACTACGCCACCAGGGCTCAGTCAATAAGCTTTTTAGTGTGAAGTATGATATTTACGTTTCAGACCATCAACTGCATTCAACAGTTCAACCCACTTATCAGTGTGATACACATTCACATATAAGTGGCGACAGGACTTAAGTCACGTAGCGGGTACTGCTGCTGTCTAGTTGGTGCCAACCGATAGCGTCCGATGTACGACGGAAGATTGCCCAGTCTTGTGCCAGCCTCACAACTGCTCTGATGGAACTGAGCTCACTAAAAGTGACATAGGTACTGAAAGAAAAACAACTGTACCAGAGCAGACTTTTTTTTCCCCCAGAATGACCAACAAAACAAAGGTTACAGAGGGTTCATCAGACACCTGGTAGTAAGTAAAAAAGAAAAGATGTCAGAAGAAGAGTAAGGAGCTGGATTAAAAAGTCAAGCAACGTTGTTTGTGCAGCTGATAAGCTCAAAAGGGAATTGATGTTTCCTGCAAGGCCAATAAAGGCACGTTAGTGTTTTACACCTCACCACAGAGATTGTAAAGCAGCACCCCGCTGGCTGGGTCTGGTGTCTTGGGCAAGTCACTTCACAATCAGAAAATATCATTTAACATTTTAGATTTACAGCTTTTCTTTCAGACCCCAGGCTCTGGCCCCCTCCTTCCACTTCCCCCCCTGGTGGAAAGGATGTGGACTGGATATTGCCACCCTCCCAACTCCTGATGCCTAACTCCTCGGGTCGGCATCAGACAGGCCAGTCACCTGGGAGACCGCCACGCTGCTGAATATGCAACCGTGGCTGTCTAAGGACGTGCGTCTAGCTCACCTTCAAGGATCATCGTAAAAATTGGGGGTGAGTATTTTAACAGTCACCTTTCATAAGAGACTAGGAGACAGTGGTTTTCAGAAAGCTGAACATCTATTTCCTAGAGTCAAGACACAAATCCAGTTTTACGATTTGAAAGGATGGTTTCCCCTTTTGAACAGTGCACTTGCCATAATGAAAACTGAACCAAAGACATTCCCGTTGAGCCAACACTGACGCGCAGCAACTCTAGAGGACAGGGCAGAACAGTCTCTGTGAGTTTCTGAGCTTGTGATTTTCTATGGCAGCAGAAAGTCCCACCTGACTCCCGAGGAGTCACTGACGGTGGTTTCAAACTGGGGACCCTGTGGTTAGCAGACCAGCGAGTCAGCCCTGGCCCCCAGAGTTCCTTGCTCAACATAACAGGAAGGTCCCAGAAGCTGAGTCACAGCCGCCTTGTCCCTAAGATAATCAAAATCCTTTACAATCCCTGGAGATGGAACATAAATCTACTTAGAACTTCAAATGAAAATTTACACGCCTACCTATATAGGCAAGGAGATGGCTCTGTACCTATATTGATTTCTATAGCTATACTTA